>CAUYQG010253049.1:0-32111 GCA_963574415.1 Tarsius wallacei
CATATGGTCCAGGGATCAGGAGTATCAGCATCACCTGGAAACTTGTTAAAAATACAAATTTATGGGAGGCTGAGGTGAGTGGATTGCCTGAGCCTGCGGGTTCGAGACCTGCCTGGGCAACTTGGCGAGACCTCATCTCTATAATAAATCAAAAAATTAGCTGGGCGTGGTAGCGCGTGCCTGTAATTCCAGCTACTTGGAAGGCTGAGGCGGAAGGATCGCCAGAGCCCAGCAGGTCCAGGCTGCGGTGGCCGGGAGCGGCCACTGCACTCCAGTCTGGGCGACAGAGTGAGACTCCAACTCAAAAAAAAAAAAAGAACTTTAGATTCCAAAATTATGCATCAATATAGTAGCAACTGAAGACAGGGCTAGTTGTCAGTGAATTTTATTCTGCGCCCTCCCTGCCCCCCGCCATAGACAAGGGCACACAGCTAAGCATGGCAGAGCAAGGACTAGAACCACACCCCCCCCCCGCCTTGAACATGCTAACTTTGATTCACCAACATTGATATGCCCATCAAGGCCCCCAGGTTTATCTGTGGGCCAGAGAAGACCTCACTGATGGATATTCCACATGGGGGTTCATTTTACATGTCAGGTTGACTGGGCCATGGTACTCGGTTGTGTCAAACACTAGTAAAGATGTTGCTGTAAAGGTGTCTTTCAGATGAGATTAACATTGACATGAGTAGACTTTGAGTAGCCAGATCACCCTCTATAATGTGGATGGTCCTCTTTCAATCAATTGAAGGCATTCAGAGACAAGACAAAGGTTCCCTAAAGGGGAAGTAATTCTGCCTCCAGGGGTCTTTGGACTCAGAACTGCAACACTGATCCCTGCCAGAATGTCTCACCTGTGAGCCAGCCCTACAAATGTCAGAACTTGTCAGCCCCAATGATTGCATGAGTCAACTCCTTAAAATTGCCTCTTCGCAATATAGATGTAGCTGTAGGTAGAGATAGAGGTAGAGGTACAGATAGTGCTATGTTCAACTGATTCTGTCTCTCCCATGAACCCTAACACATTCCATAAATCCCGCATTTGTGTAATTTCATAGGGTCTTAAGTGAAGCTTTTTCCTGCATAGTATAAGAAGAATGGGCCCGCTGTGGGAACTAATAGTGTAAGGAAAATTGTCTGGGGAAACCCGATGACTAAAGAGTGTGCATTTTGAAGGAAGAAAGAAAGGACTCCATTGTCACACCTCCCTCTTCTGTCACTGTCATGTCCATCTGGAAGCGGCAGCGGTACCCTGGGCACAAGTACTGAGATGAGAGTGAGCCTCGGGATACATGCTTTGGTGAAGAGATACCACTAACCCGATTGGGGAAATCTTTCATAGAAAGACCTAGGAGGTTTCAAAGAAAACCAGAACTGGACAGAAGTTAAAGCTGTGAAGACAAAATGTATTCAGGACTCTCGCAGTAAGGGAAGAGAGACTCCAGTGCAGAACCGTGCACCATTCTGAATACACCAGGAATTTATAGCCAAGGAGTAGGGAGTTGTGGATGGGAAATTGCTAAGAGGAGTCATCCATTCTAGGGGGAGTTTTGGCTGAAACAGGGTTACAGGTTTCCTGCCCAAGGCAGGCCAGGGTGATCAGATACCAAGGGTGGGGAGGGAAGAATTTTGATCAGATATTGAGGGTGATCAGGTATCTTGAGGGTGATCAGTTAACTTGAGGGTGGGGATTCTTGCTAAACCACCTTGGCAGTGGATTTTACAAGGTTCAGAGCCTGACTAAAGTTTAGCCAAGCAAGCCTGTTTGTCAGAGGAAGCCATTCATTATAAGTGTCAACCTTCCAGTGGCTCTGGACCCTGGCTGCTCATTAGGGTCACCTGTGCCTGCTGGGCCCATCCAGGCCAACTAAGCTGTCACCTCAGGGGCAGGGGCAAGAACTTGCTGTCTTCAGAATGCTCCTCAGGTGATGACCATGCACAGCCAGGGGTGAGAATCATTGAAACCTTCCAAGTCAAGAGCCACAAAAGCGGAAATAATTTTCCTGTGATGTGTAGAATGTGCTATTTTCAGCATTCCAAGAACACTCACAGCTGGCCTGACTGCTTGCAGAGAAAGCAAGCTTTGGAAAACACTTTTCTGCTCTCAAGACCATTAATGAGAATAAAAGAGTCCCACAAAAATGGGGCAAATAATCCAGGAATGAAACCTAGAAACAGAGTCCTGGGATACTAGGGAATCAAATTTAGTGTCAAAAGTTTTTGAGAAAAGAAAATACATGAGAGGAAAAAAGGAATCTCTGAAATACTAGAGCCTGATAAAAAGAATGCTATCCCCCAGAAGTGAGGCCAGAAATTCTGAATCAGTAGCCGCAAGCCTTGAGTGCCTAGGTTGAGACAGAAAGCCCTGCGGTGGTGTAGAGGCTCCTTCTCAGGACTTGGCATTGGATCTTAAGTATGGATGGATTTGATTGGCTGGTCAGGGAGTGTGTTATTCCCTTGGAATTTAGAGGTAGTTCCCCTGTGAATGCCTGTTGACAACTCCCACACTTGCTGACTTTTACAGACCCTGCTGATTCACATAGAAGGGACACCACATCTCTTGATTAATGTTGCACGTTATTTCATGTTCTTACTAGAGACTTAAATATCTTTTTGGTGAAATGAATGGTTTAAATCTTCTGCTTATTTTAAATTTTCTTTGTCTTATTAAGTTGTAAAAGTTCTTTATATATTCTCAGTGCAGGTTCTTTGTCTGATATAAGCATTGCAAATATTTTCTCCCAGACTGTGATTTGCCTTTTATTATTCCATGGTTGAAGAACAAAACTTTTATATTTTGGTAAAGTCCAATTCACCAATTTGTTTTCTCTTATACTTTGTGCATTTTGTGTTCCAAGGCTGCAAAATTATTATTTTATTTCCCTATAGAAGTTTTATAGTTTTAAGTTTTAAATCTAACTTGGCAGACCATTTTATTTATTTTGTATAGGGTTTGATTTGGGTTTTTTTTTTTTTTTTCCTATTTGGCTTTCCAGTTGATCCACCACCATTTGCTGAAAAAACTTTCTTTTCCCTACTGAATTGCTTTGGCACCTTCATCAAAAGTGAATTGACCACATGGGTATATTTCTGGGTCTTATTTTGTTCCATTTATCTATATGTCTTTGCCAAAATAAAACTGTCTTATTGTAGCTTTTAGTAAGTCCTGAAATAAGGTAGGGTTAGGCATCCAACCTTGATCTTCTGATTTATTGATTTACTTATTTATCTGGGACTCGCTCTGTCGCCCAGGCTGGAGTGCAGTGGCATGATTACGGCTCACTGCAGTCTTGACCTCCTGGACTCAGGCAATTCTTCTACCTCAGCCTCTTGAGTAGCTGGGACTACAAGCATGTGCCACCACGCCTGGCTAAATTTTTTGCTTTTTGTATAGGCGAGGTCTCGCTATGTTGCCCAGGCTGGTCTTGAACTCCTGGGCTTGAACAATCCTCTTGCCTTGGCCTCCCAAACTGCTGGGATTATAGGTATTAGCCACTGCGTCCGGTTTCTGTTTTAAAAACTGTTTGGATTATTGTAGGTTCTTTACATTTCCGTAAAAATTTAGAACGAGCTTGTCAATTTTTACAAAAATCCTACTAGAATTTGGTTGAGACTGAGTTAAATGTATAGACAATAGGGGAGAACTGCCGTCTTAATAATACTGAGTCTTCCAATTCATGGATAGGGTATATCTGTCCATTTGTTGAGGTTTTCTTTAATTTCTCTTAGCAATGTTTTGTAGTTTTCAGTGAAGAAGTCCCGAATATTTTTTGCTATATTTATTACTAGAGTGGGTGCGAAAGAAGCTTCCCCCCACCCTTTGAAGGTTCGGTGAAAGGAGTCTGCTAAAACTAAAAATAGATTAATAGGAGAAAAGGCATACATATTATTACCATGCAAGTGCAGGCACACATCGTTTGAAAATTCAAAGGAGGGCCATATGGTTGAAGTTTAAATGCCCTCCTTCCTAGGTGAGAGGAAAGTGGAGGATGTAAGGAATTCTAGAGGAAGAGTAAATTATTTTTAAGGAAAATGACTGGGCCCACAGAACAGACAACAGCCTGAGCTCTAGGAGAGGTGGCAACATGTTGTAAGAAGGTGAGGGGTGGAACTGCCTGCAAACAAAGGTTATCTTATTATGTAGATAAAAATCTATCAGGCAACAGCCCTCAGAAGAACAGCTGAAAAGTGTGGGCAAGCATGGTGATGATCTTTAGTGTCATCACCAGTGATTCATCTTTCCTGGTTAGTAAGGTTTCAGATAGCGATTAAAGGCAATTGCGTTTCTTTTGGAAGAACTTCCCTCAGTGAGATAAGGAAACTTCAGAGAGAAAGAGAGCCCCTTTCCGTGCATGCAGGGAGAAATGGGGAAGGTCAGAGAGACTTTGATTCCGGGTCAGCTTCTAAGTCCTGCCAATTTCCTTTAATTTGAAGGACTCAGCATGCCAAAGTGCCATACTTTGGGATATCATTTTCTAGAGCTTCAACCCTAGGTATTTTGTTTTATGGCACTACTATAAGTGGAAAAACAAATTTAAAAACATAAAGATACAATTGATATTTAAAAATTAATGTGGTATGCTGCAAGCTTGTAAATTAATTTATTAGTTCTAGTAGCTATTTTTACATTCCCTGGATTTTTTTTTTTTAAACAGGGTTTTACTCTGTCTCCCAGGCTGGAGTGCAGTGGTGTAATCATGGTTCACTGTAACTTCAAATTCCTGGGCTCAAGCAATCATCCCACCTTAGACTCCCAATATAATAACTGGGACTACAGACACACCACTATGCCCAGCTAAATTTTTGTTTCTTTGTAGACATGGAGTCTCACTATGTTGCCCGGGCTGGTCTTGAATTCCTGACCTCAAATGATCCTCTCACCTCACTTTGGTCTCCCAAAGTATTTGGATTATAGGGATTACAGGTGTGTGTCACCACACCTGGGATTTTGTGTGTGTGTATGTGTGTGTGTGTGTGCACGTGCACACGTGTGTGTGATAAAAACCTTTTACATGAGCCCTTAGCAAACCTCTTAACAAAATTGAAGCGTGCACATTATCATTGACAATGCTGTAAGCATATATCTAGAGCCTATTCATTTTGCTTGACTGAAACTTTATGCCTGCTGATTGATAATTCCTATTTCCTCCTCTCCCAAACCCTTGGTAATCACCATTTCATTGTTTGAGTCTATGAATTTGACTTTTATAGATGTCTCATATTAGAGGAATCATGCAGTCTTTCTGTGACTGGCTTATTTCACTTAGCATAATGTCCTCTAGGTTCATCTACATTGTCACGTCTTGCAGAATTTCCCTTTTAAAAAACTGAATAGTATTCCATTGTGTGTATATTCCACAGTTTCTTTATTCATCATTTGTCAATAGACATTTACAATTTTCTCACATCTTGGCTATTATGAATAGTGCTGTAATGAACATAAGAGTGTAAGAGTAATCCAGAAATGGGATTGCTGGATCATATAATTCCCTGGGATTTTTCTGTGTAAATAGCCATATTATCTGCAAATATAGAAACTTTTTTTTTTTAAGTTAGGGTCTTACTGTGTTGCCCAGGCTGGAGTGCAGTGTTGTGTTTATTTTCTCAATTATTTTTCTAATCTATTTTATTTATCTATAATCTTTATTTTTTTCTTACTTCTGCTAGCTTTGGGTTTTGTTTGTTCTTTTTTTAGTTTTTTGAGGTGTGGAGCTGGGTTGCTGCTGATTTGAGATCTTTCTTCTTTTTTAAGGTGTTTGCAGCCATACATTTCCAACTTAGCACTGCTTTTACTTCATCCCATGAGTTTTGGTTTATTATATTTCCATTTGTATGAAGATATTTTTAAATTTCCTTTGTTATTTCTTCCTTGATCCATTGATTGTTCAAGAGTGTGTTGTTTAATTGACACACATTTGTAAAATTTTCAGTTTTCCTTTTGCTGTTAATTTTTAGTTTCACTCTGTTGTGACCAGGAAAGATATTCTATATTATGTCAATCTTTGTAAAATTTATTGAGACTTGTACTATGGCCTAGCATATAGTTTCTCTTGGAAAATGCTCCATGGGCACCTAAAAGAACACATGTTCTGTAGTTGTTGGGTACAGTGTGCTGTGTCTGTTAGCTGCACTTGATCCATACTTTTGTCCCAGTACTCTAAATCCCTATTGATCTTCTGCCTGGTCTTCTGTCCACTGTAGAAAGTGGGGTATTGAAGTCTCCTATTATTATTGCGGAGCTATTTCTTCCTTCAATTCTGTCAATGTTTACTTCATATATTTTGGAGCTCTACTATTTGGTGCATATGCTTACAACCATCATATCTTCTTGGTGAATTGATCCTTTTGTCATGATATTATGTCCTTCTTTGTTTCTCATAACTTTTTAATCTAAAGTTCAGTATTGGCTAATTGACTCAGTTGATTAGTAGGACCACTCCTGCTCTCTTTTGGTTACTGTTTCCGTGGAATATCTTTCTCAATGCTTTCACTTGCATTCATGTCCAAAAATGTGAAGTGAGGCTGTTTTAAACAGCATATAGATGTATATTAGTTTTATATCCACTCTGCCAATCTATGTTTTTGGTATGTTTTAATTCATTTAAAGTATGGGCTGACAGGAAAGCACTTACTTTTGCCATTTTGTTGCTTTCTCAATGTCTTATGCCTTTTTTGTCTCTTATTTCTTCCATTACTGGCTTTTTTTCCCTTTATGTTTAAGTTGATTTTTTTGTAGTGACACTTTTTGATTCCCTTATTTTCTTTGTGGTTACCACTGCATTACATATGCCACCCTAAAGTTATAATACTCTACCTTAAATTGATACCAACTGAATTTCAATTGCATACAAAACTCTACTTTTCTGTAGCTCTTCTCCCCTTCTGTTATTGATGTCACAAATTACATATTTGTGTATTATATACTCGTGACCATAGATTCATAACTATTTTTATGCATTTGTATTTTAAATCCTGTAGATGATAAAGTGGAACTAGAAACAAAAAGTACAATAATACTATTTTTCTATTTGTTCATGTGTTTACTTTTAGGATAACTTTCTATTTTTATATGTCTTCCAGTTACTATCTAGCATTATTTCATTTCAAATGGAAATACTGTCGTTAATATTTCTTGTAGGGCACATGTAGTGATGATAAATTCTATCAGCTTTTGTTTGTCTGGAAATGTCTTAATTTCTCCTTCATTTTTAAAGAAAGCTTTGCAGATACAGAATTCTCAGTTGATAGTTTGTTTTTTCTTTCAACATCTTTTTTTTTTTTTTTGAGTCAGAGTCTCACTTTGTTACCCAGGCTGGAATGCAGTGGCACAATCATGACTTCCAAAGTCTTGACCTGCTGGGCTCAGGTGATCCTTCTGCCTCAGCCTTACAAGTAGCTGGAACTACAGGCATGTGCCACCACACCCAGCTAAATTTTTTAAATTTATCATAGGGGTGAGGTCTCACCAAGTTGCCCAAGCTGGTCTCAAGCCCCTGAGCTCAGGCAGTCCTCTTGCCTCTGCCTCCCAAAGTGCTAGGATTACAGGCATGAGCCACTGTGCCCAGCTTCTTTCAGCACTTTAAATATATCATTCCACTGCCTCTGGTTTCCAAGGTTTCTGCTGAAAAATCCACTGATGGTCTTATTGGAGGAGGATCCTTCATACATGCTGTATCTGGGTCTTCTGGGGTCTATCCTATTCAGAAATTATTTAGCTTCTTGATTTTGTATATCCATGTCTTTTCTCAAATGTGTTAAGTTTTCAGCCATTATTTCTTCAAATAATCTCGCTTCTCCTTTTTCTCTACTCTTTATGGCACTTTCATTATGCATATATCTAGATGTTATCCCATAAGTCCCTTAGCATCTGTTCACTTTCCTTCATTCTTTCTTCTTTGTGCTCCTCAAACTCAATAATTTCAAAGGACCTGTTTCCAAGTTTGTTAATTCTTTCTTCTGCTTGTTTGCATTTGCTGTTAAATCCATCTAGTGACATTTTGAAGTCAGTTATTATAGTTTTCAGCCCTCAAATCTCTTTTTGGTTTATTTTAAAATAATTTCTATCCCTTTATTATATTCTCATTTTGTTCATATGTTGTCTTTCTGATTTCCTTTAGTTAATTGTCCATGTTTTCCTTTAGCTCTTTGAGCATATTTAGGACAGTTGTTTTAAAACCTTTGTCTAGGCTGGGCACAGTGGCTTACATCTGTAATGCCAGCACTTTGTAAGGCCTAGGCAGGAGGATCACTTGAGGCCAGGAATTCAAGATCAGTCTAGGCAACAAAGTGAGACCTTGTTTCCACCTGATTGGTGAGCTGTGGTGATGCATACCTGTAGTCCCAGCTACTCAAGAGGCTGAGGTGGGAGGACTGCAGCCCAAGAGTTCCTGGTGAGCTATGATCGTGCTACTGCACTCCAGCAAGACTACAGATTGAGACCCTGTCTCCTCCTTCCACACACACATACACACACACACATGCACACAAACCAACAACAAATTTGTCTAGTAAGCCTGGTGCCTGTGTTTATTTGGTGGCTGTATCTGTAGGTTCATTTTGTTCCTTTGAATGGGCCATTTCCCCATTTCTTTGAATGCCTTATGATCTGTTTTGAAAACTAGGTGTCATAAAAAATAGCCATATTCCCAGTCTTTGAAGAGTGGTATGTAGAGCCTTCATTAATTTGTGGGCCCATGAGCCTTGAGATGGCCGCAGTTCTTTTCAGGTCTTTTCTAGACATGCTTCCTTTTCATGAGTGTATGTGTGCTTCCTCCTATCCATCCCCCCGCCCCCAACTCCCCAGCTGCTTTAGCTTCTTCTCAGGGCTTCAGATGGTGTATTGTATTTCTCTGCCTGCAATCTCTTGCCCTCAGGAGTCACAGGTCTGCAATCCCTGTGCAGTTTTCACGTGCTGCATTGTCTAACACTGCCATCTGTAACTCTCAGCCCGAAGTTAAAATTATGTTGTTGTTTCCTAAGATCTGAGTCAAGCAATACAGTCTGTTGGGGGCAGTCCATAGACAGTCCAGGATGTTGCAAACAAGTTTCACTGTGCTCCTTCTGTCCTGAGAAAAGGAACTGAGGATTAGGCCAATTCCTTTTCACAGCACCACACAGGAGAGAGGATGGGGCTAGGGGGAATAAAAAGACCAAAACTTTTCTACCATTTTCAACATGAATTTTTCTTTTTTGGGCATTCACTTGTTTGCAGATGTTTGACTGATTTCAGAGCTCTTACAGTTATTTTACTCAGCCTGTAATTGTTTATTTGATATATCCATTGGGGATCAAGGGCATTGAACTTCCTATTTTGCAGATGTCCCTGTTTTTTCTTTTCTTTTTTGGGGAGCATGGGGGTTGGGAGTCTCACTCTGTTGCCCAGGCTGTAGTTCAGTGGTACGATCTTGGCTCACCAAAGCCTTAATTACTTAAACCTCTTGGGCTCAAGTAATTCATCCACCTCAACCTCCCATGTTAGTAGCTGGGACTACAGGCATGTACCACCATGCCTGGCTAGTTTTTTCATTTTTTGTAGAGATGATAGCTTGCTATGTTGCCCAGACTGGTTTTGAATTCCTGGGCTCAAGTGATCTACCTGCCTCAAATTCCCAAAGTGCTGAGATTACAGGCATGAGCCACTGTGCCTGGCCTGGATGTCACTGTTTATTCTCCTCCACCCCAAATTTTCTTCTCTCTGTTCTCCATATCAATTTCTGTTGATCTATCTTCAAGGTTCATGAATCCTTCCTTTGCCATCTAGAGTCTACTAGTGAGTCCCTCCTGTAAATTTTCCCCAGATTTTTAGTTCTAAAATTTCTATTTGGTTCTTTTTTTTTTTTTTTTTTTTTTGAGTTGGAGTCTCACCCTGTTGCCCAGACTGGAGTGCGGTGGCCGCTCCCGGCCACCGCAGCCTCGACCTGCTGGACTCCAGCGATCCCTCCGCCTCAGCCTTCCAAGTAGCCGGAACTACAGGCGCGTGCTACCACACCCGGCTAATTTTTTGATTTATTGTAGAGATGAGGTCTCACCAAGTTGCCCTGGTGGGTCTCGAACCCGCGGGCTCAGGCAATCCACTTACCTCAGCCTCCCAAGGCGTGGGATTACAGGCTGAGCCACCGAGCCCAGCTTGGTTCTTTTTTATCATTTGTGTTTCTCTGCTGGAAATATATATATTTTTAAATCATTTCTAGGGTCAGGCAACATGGTTATAAAAACTGTTTCTAAAGACTGTGAAAATTCCAACATCTAGATCATTTCAGAATTGATGTGTATTATGATTTTTACCTGAGTGTTCAGATTTTCATGGCTTTTTGTATGCCAAATAATTTTGGATTGTATTATAGACATTGTAAATATTATGTCACATGGATCCTAGGTCCTGTTACAATCATCTGGAGAATGCTTTTATTTCAGCAAGAGATCAACCTGGTTAGTTTCAGACTACAAGCTCTGTCTTGATCTTCTGTGGGTGGTTACTAAAATCCCAGTGCAGCTCTCAATATCTTTGCTACGTTGGTTTGAGCCTGTCCTACACGTGAGCCTGAGACTTGTATGGGCTCACATACAGAATTAGGGGAACATTTTTTGCCCTGCTCTGAGATTCTCTTCTACTCTTACTCTTTAACCTCCAGTGGTGGGGCAGGTGGGGAGGCAGGGGAGAGGTCCTTTTTCTGGTCAGAAAGATGTTGTTTTCCTCACTTTTTATTTGACTGGCCATGCCGTGGCCACAATATTGCTCCACAACAGGAAATGTGCCTTTGAGGCAAAAGAACTTTGCTTAGGAGAGAGATCCTTGAAATTGTTTATTGCTCACCATCTGGAAAAAATACCCCTGTGCAGTTGCTTTTATTTCCATACTTTTCCACAGTCAACTTGCTTTTGATTAATTTCAGCATTCTCAAATAGTTCTTTTTCATATTTTGTCTAGAGATTCTAGTTGTAATTAGTGGAAGCAAAGAACTACAGTTGGCTTATGCTGCCACAGTGGAACTGGAACTCTGCTAGGGTTTTTATCTCCATTTTGACATTTACTGGAAGTTTGACTCTTGAAGAGCTATTTTAATCTCAGGATGTCCACTTGTAAAGGGTAGTAGCAACAGGCCCTATCTCATTTTTATTTTTTGGCATTGTTTCTTAGAGATAAAATATGACAATGGGCATTAGGCACTAGTAACAGTAAATGTGCACATTTCTATTCACTTATTTTCTGGATTCACTTATTTTGGATTAAGATTACTGAAGTACAAAAATTAAGAACTAAAAAGTTAGAGATTTGGTGGGTTAGCCACCTGGAAACTGATGCTTGAAGAAAAGGTCAAAAAGAAAGACCCAGTATAATTTAGAAAAACAAGTATCCCATGCCTCTTTTGCAGTCTTTGGAATTATATCCTCAGTCCCTGTCAAGTGATATGTATGGCATTAATCAAAACAGGAAGTTGCAAGGACAGTTAGGGCAGTCTGCAGGTATGCCTTCCAGAAAATACTATATTAAATAAAAATGGAACTCTTATAACAAATAAGAAAATAATCACTGATACACAGCATTGCTTTTCAATAAAAATGATACACTTCTCCCTCCAACTCTCTTTATGAAATTGTGAAGAAACTAAGATTCTTGTTTGTTTTCTAATAATACTATTCCTTCCATTTTGCTCCCTTGACAGATGGTTAAAAAAGAACATGCAACCCACCGAGGATCTCAAGTCGGTGATCCGAAGACTGTCAGCATTTGGCCCAATTCAGTCAGTCACCGTCTGTGGACGTCAAAGTGCTATAGTAACATTCAAAGATATAACTTCAGCCTGTCATGCTGTGAGTGCTTTTCAAAGTAGGATCTCAGGCACCATGTTCCAGTGCTCCTGGCAACAACGATTCATGTCAAAAGATGTAAGACTCTCTATTACCAAAAATCTATGTAAATTCTTAAAGCTTGTTTTACAAAATTTTTTATTCCTTGGGGGTATAGTGAAATACAATCATCATAACTGACATTTTACTACTGAAAAAGGCACTATGAAGTTTATTTAATTCAAGTACTGTAAGTCAGAAGTAAGAACACGCCCTTTGTCTGACATGCTTAACTCTTCTGTGGTGGTTGTCACAGTCTAGCTTTTCTGGATAAGAAGTTGCTGACAGCATTCAGGCATTCGTCTGACAGCCATCTTCCCTGGAGGACACTGCATTCTTCTGCATTAACAGCATGCAGCTTTTCTTTCTCCCTATTTCTCATGACCTCTTTTGAAATTCTCATGGTCTGGAAAAACAAAACCAATAGTAAGGCTAAGAGTTATTCTAATAGAAGTGGGATTACTTTATGATTCTGGTTCTTGTTTCTCCATGGCTCACTTAACTAATCCTGTTAAGTTTTAAGCTACACATGTAATATAGGACAGTGCTTCTCACACTTCGCTGTGCATATGAACCACTTCAGGAGCTGTGGGGCAAGCCTGAGAGTATACTTTTCCAAAAAGCCCTAGATGGATGCTGAAGCATCTGGCTACAGAACCACACTTTGAATAGCAACAATATGAAAGCAATCACTCACTAACTACCACATATAAATACACAAGTGCTACACAGTAAGACTCTCAAGTACAATCTGTCCAGCTTCTCACACTGATCCCAAAATAAAAGTGTTCAGCGAATACTGCCTATTAGCCTGATCAAGCTATCCTAGTAAAGAACTGTCCCTCTGCCTTCATATCACAGAAACAGAATACTATGAGTTTTGTAAAATCAATACTGTATTTCCAACATTTATTATGATTATTTTAAATCCCCAATTTAAATGTGCTTAAAGCCACCTAAAGATATGTCTTGTCTTTTTTATGACTTACTCTCTTAAGGCAAATACATTTTTCCCTACAAGTAAGAGATGAATACTAACATTGGGGGGGAGCTTTGCAAATGCTTTCAGCCTAGTCCAAACTTCTTTCTGAAAAGTGCTATCAGGAAAAACTTCAGTAACAAGTCCATTAGTACAAGCCTCTCTTGCTGTTAACTTTTTTCCAAAAATAAGCATCTCTGTTGCCTGAAATGAAAAACAAGAAGGAAGGTTAAGACATTATCTTAATAAAACAAGGCTTCAGTTAACTTCAGAATTGACTGCTTTTAGGAAGCACAGAGAGATTTATTCAAGGACTTTTGAGGTCTCTGATATTTCTCAGTAAGGGAGAAGCTGATGACCTCAATGGGCAACGGTTTGCAAACCATGTGCTGCAAGCCTCGTAGGCTCCCTGGAAGACCTGCAAAGGCCTCTGCATCTAGGTGTGTCTCTGTGGGAGAGACAGTGTCAGGGAGCTGGGGCAGAAATGGCCTGAAGCACATGCTGATCCTGTAACCCACAGCAGCTATGATTTTCTGTCGTACACACTATAAACCATTACAAAAGAAAAAAGAAAGAAAAATCATGGCCATTGGGCTAACCTTTAGAAACATTCAAAATTCCATTCCCTGGAAATTCTACCCAGTGGTCTGGTTCCCAGTTTTCTTTACCTGCATGGATACTCAGCTCTATGTGACTGAAGGAAAGTGAAGACTTCTATTCAGTTTCTAAAAAAACTGAGGATACTAAGTGGATGTCTTCTTTACATTTCCAATTCCTCCTTCAGAAAAGTAAAGACTATTCCATAGCCCAATAATCTAGGACTTAGAGTTGCTTCTGCCTAAACTTCCATAGCTCCAGCCTTCAGGATATGTGACAATAAGAGATTTTTATATATATATATAGTATATAGTATATATTTGTGTATATATTATATATATATATATTTACAAAAAAAGTATATATATGTGTGTGTGTGTGTGTGTGTGTGTGTGTGTGTGTGTGTGTGTGTGTATAAACCTAGCAGTCAATGAAAATGCTGTCAATTCCTACTCTCTCCCTTTGAGGTCCTGAAGAATGTGTGCTAAGTCTTTCCCTCTGCCCTGGCTCTTCAGTCTCATCATAATCCCTTGGAGTCATGCCACAGAATGTGAGCAATAGGTTTCCATTACACAGAGATAGACTTGAGCAGACACTTGACTACTATGAGAGCTGGAATATGCTGGAAAACAGGTTGATGGAAAGGCTGCTGGAATTGGGAATGGCTTTGGAAGTGGTAACCCTCATGAAGCCTCCTATCTGCTGGTACTTAATAGCTATGAAAACAAAGATGTCATCACAGATCTCTCAGTGGATGTTGGTCATCATGAAGCAACTAAGTGGCCCTGAGCTCAGCAAACTATGGGAGGCTAGCACAGCACTGATCCTCCCATTGGCAAATGCCACACAGCTGTGGAGGATGAGGTGTGCTGCTTGCAGTGCGGCTAGCAATAGGCAACCAGCTGAAAGAGAAGCATCCTAATTCTGGAGTTGCAGACAACATGCCTAATTTCTAGTTTGCTTTCATTCCAGACACTTGCCATAGCTTGGTTCCTCCATATGTAAAACTTTTAAGAGTTGAAAAGCAAATAATTAATTTCTATTTATCTTATCAATATTAACAAGGGAAAGAAGGGAGAGTAGGAGATTACTTTTAAAATAGAGATGACTCATTATATTTTAAGTTTTCCCAAAGTTACCTTGGCTGGGCCCATTATCTTCGGAAAAGTGTAAGAGGAGCACCCTTCAGGAGTCTGGCCCAGGTGACTAAATGGAGTATGAAATGTTGCCTATGGATACGGGGAGAGAAAAGAAAATAATCTTATATGTGATTGAAAAAAAATCACTACTTGCTTATAACTTCACAATATTCGATGAAACAGTTTTTAAATTAATATTATATAGTATAACACACATACAAGTGTGAAGTATGATGAGTTTTAAAAAATAGAGTTATGTGGCCACCACTTTCATGATGCAGAACATTCCCATCATCCCCCCAAATTCCCTTATGCCCTCTGTAGTCAATCCCTTCCTCCCACTTCCTCCCAAGAAACCATTAATCTGTTTTCTATCCCTACAGTTCTGCCTATTCTAGAAAGTTATATAAGTGGAATCTGCATTCTGCAGCTTTCTGAGTCTGACTTCTGGCAGTTAGCATAAGGCTTCTGAGAGTCACCATGCTGTTGCATATATTAGTTGTTTGTTCCTTGTTATTTCTGAGTAATATTCCATTGCATGGATATATCATAATTTGTTCATCTATCCAACAGTTAATGCCATTGGTGCTGTTTCCAGTATTTTGGCTATTATGAATAAGGCTGTTACAAAAGACATCAAGTCATACACCTTAAATAATACAGTCCTGCATCAGTTAATGAGGATACATTCCCATTAGGTATCATTAGGTGATTTGGTCGTTGTGCAAACATCACAGAATGTACTTACACAAATCTAGGTTTATGTAAAGCTGCTTCTAGGCTACAAACGTGAATAGTAGGTTACTGTACTTAATACTGTAGGCAATCTTAACACAATAGTAAGTATTTGCATACTTACATATATCAAACATAGAAAGGGTACATTAAAAATACAGTATCACAATCTTATGGGACCTCCGTCATACATGTGATCCATTGTTAACCAAAATACTGTTATGAGGAGCATGACTGTACGATTTCTATGTGTCAATTATACCTCAATAAAGGGGGAATAAGTTTTAAAAATCTTTTTCAGATAATTCTAACAAAAAAGTTCTTATGAACATTTGTGTACAGGTCTGTGTGTGAATATGTGCATGTTTTCAATTCTCATGGGTAAATATCTACAGATGGAATAGGTGGGTTATTTGGTAAATGCATGTTTAATTAAAAGAAACTGCTCAACTGTTTTCAAAGTAGTTGTATTATTGGACATTCTCATCAGTAGTGTATGAAAGTTCCAGTTGTTCCACATCCTTACTAAACCTAGTTATTAAAAGCCTTTTTAACCATGCTAGAGTAGGTGTGCAGTCATGTCTTACTATAGTTTTCATCAACAAGTCCCTAATGATTAATGATGCTGAGCATCTTTTCATGTACTTACTAGCCATACATATATCTTTGTTAGTGAAACAATTGTTCAAATAGTTTGTCCACTATTTTTTAAGTTAGACTGCTTACCATCTTATCAGAGTTCTTTACATATTCAAGTTACAAGTCTTTTATCAGATAAGTGTCAAGCAAATATTTGCTCCTGATCTGTGATTTATCTTTTCATTTTCTTCATGGTGTCTTTCTCAAATGGTTTTAATAACCATTTATACTTCATTTTTGTGGCCTATTTATTCCTTGCCATTGCCCATTTTTTATTGATCTACTGCTTTATAGACACACTTTAAGACATATTTCAGAGAGATTAGCTCTTGTTATGTAAGCTGAAAAGTTGTTTTTTCAATCTGTCATTTGTCTTGAGTTTGCTCCTGAGGATTTTTTGATTGGCCTGAACTAGTAGAATTGATTCAATAATGGTTATTTAGAACACAGTCCGTTTTAGTTTTTTTCTAGATTTATGAGATATTTTTGTGCTTGTTGATGAACAATGAATACTTATAAAAGATAATTTGTAATTTATAATATGTAAAAGAATATTTACATTTTATTTCCTATAATCATAGTGTTATTTTAATGCATATTTGTTAGAAGATATAAATATATAATGTATGTATCATAGACATCAAAATAATAAAAGTATAAAAGTTTGTCAATGTCATATATCTTCTTTTTTTAATCCAAAAGAAAGTTTATTCAAGAAAATGTACACAGAAGACACAGCCTATGAAAGATAAGCAGGAAACTGAAAAAAAACCCAACCATAGCTAAGAGACTACAAACAGGTACCTACAAAACTGCCAACGGCAGCCTTAAAATGCTTCTTTTCAGAAATAGAGCAGTAGAAGGTAAAGGTTTAGGCTCTGACATCAGAATACTTAGTGACTCTGGGAAACTTTCTTACTCTTTCTGTGCCAGTTTTCTCACTTGTAAAATGGGAAAAAGAGTCCCTATCTCATAGGGTTGTTGTATACATTATGTGAATGTGTGTGTATATATATTTACAATATACACAAAATGCATATTAAGAGTGTCTAATAAATTGTGAGCACTCAATACTTATTATTGTTATAATGTTTACATTTTTTTTTAAATTAGAAAATACTGGTTAGGTTCTGTGGCTCAGCCTGTAATCCTAGCACTTTGGGTTCAAGACCAGCCCGGGTGTGGTAGCATGTGCCTGTAATTTTGGCTACTTGGAAGGCCAAAATTGGAAGGTTATATGGGTTAGATATTAACAAATCATTTAATATGGTATTTACCTCTCATTTAATATGGTATTTAATCATGAAGCCAATATTGATAAATCCTATACAAACAATTCCTCTCCACAGATTCTTCCTTTAGCATATTTCATTTTAAAATGATGTTTAGCCAGGCTCAGTGGCTCAGCCTGTAATCCCAGCACTTTGGGAGGCTGAGGCAAGTAGACTGCCTGAGCTTGTGGGTTCAAGACCAGCCCAGGCAACTTGGCAAGACCTCATCTCTACAATAAATAAAAAAATAGTAGCTCGCACCTGTAGTTCTGGCTACTTGGAAGGCTGAGGCAGAAAAATCGCCAGAGCAAAGCAGATTGATGCTGGGGTGGCCATGAGTGTGCCATAGTACTTTGGCCTGGGTGACAGAGTGAGACTCTAACTCAAAAATAAAAATAAAATACAATGATGCTTGGTTTAATTTTGTTAGGTAAATCTTTACCAGTAGACACTATTTGACAAATTTTGCACTGGGCCAACTTATTTAACAACCAATATATAAAGGATATACATATTATATATGTGTTCTCTATTATATATAGAGAGAATATATATGACCTTTCAGTTCAATTTTTATCATAAAATGGAAGTCATCAAAATCTATCAAAGGATGATGTACACCAAAATTAATTTTAAATTCAGTGGGAGAATCAGGACAAGATACAAATATGATAATATTTGCCCTCCATGTACTAAAAAATGAGGTCCCCAATTTTAGGTCAGCAAGTATTGACTGTCTCTGTTAAAAGCAAGTCAACGTTAAATCAGTTATCTAACACAGAATTTAACAAAGACTATTGATTTCTGCCTTTGAAAAGAAACTTCCACCCACAGAGTTTGGATATCCTAGCATCTCATTTGCTATTTTTATGGGAAAATATCCAATTTATGGGAAAATATCCAATCTGGTTCAATGGCATCCAGCAAAAAAAGATTCAAATAATTAAGGACCCTAAAATATGGTCCTGCTGGTGGGGAAAATACCTCCAAACAAAACTAGGAATCTCTTCAGTGGTAAAAACCATATTGTTTCCTACAAGGTTGCAGATCAGCAACACTACATAAGTGAAAGTCACTTGAACAATGCGATAACCCTGAAGGTGGTTATTAGTTCTATGGTAAATGTTCTAAAGTAAAAGTTAAAGATAAATGTTCATCACATCTTTGCTTATAATGATAAAACTGCAACAGCCATGGTTCCCCCAGTCAAGAACTAGTTAAACAATATAAGTTAAATAACCCAAATGTAGTCCTGGTATCTGAAGGGTGAGATAAGAAGTGATTTTTTTAACTTAAACTTTTCTTTGTACTTTTCCATATTTTTCAAACTTTTATTTTCCATGATGATATATACATTACTACTATAGTAAAAATTAAAATTAAAATCTATATAACTCAATGACGAACACAAGGCTGAACTGTGTTCTGGGCAAGGAACTTCTCAGAGCTCCTGTTTTATCTGCAAAAAAGGGAGTGAGACAGCTAATATTTGTAGTCAGTCCCTTCTTATTCTAAAATTCCAAATACCAGGATTCACTCACTTAGAGAAAAGGATCAAATAATCCACAAGCATAACTTGTAAAGATGCTTCCCCTCTACCCCCCTGAAAACACCTTTCAGGTGTTTCCTGAGTATTTTAGAGTAATATGAACATTGAATAACTGTTGTATACTTTGATTCGAATATAGAACTACCACAGTTGGGACAATGTTCATAATACTGGTGTTTAGAAAAATTCAAATTAATAATGAAGGAAAAATAAAATCAGTAAAATTAGACAGACTATTTGAGAAACATCTAAATTCAGTCCATTTTATGATCCAATTACTATTAGCAACAATAAAGAAGGCTCAAAGAAAATAATTTTGCTCCACTTGCCTGACCTTACTCTTCTGGGAGGTGACTTACCCTGTCAGAAGCAAACACAGCATCAAACAGCCCAAGAACGGTAACAGATATTCCCACGGCTGGACCATTGACTGCTGCAATCAGAGGCTTAGGAAAATCTATAAAACAGTCTACAAATTCCCTACAGAAATGGAAATATAAACTCATTACATGTTCCAAGGCAGCATGGCTGAAGTATAGGCAAGACAGTTTGAGTCTGAGACAACATGCCCTTCTGGTGAGGCTGGGCATTTCCATGACCACCACCAGCAGTTCCTTCCCATTTTCCCACATCCCTGGTCTTCCGTACAGATTCATCCAGGACATCCATTTGAATGGAACTGGTGGAGGTCATGCAGTGAAATCTACAGGCTGGTTCTGGTTCAAATTTTGTATCCTGAGCAGTGAGTTTAGGGCTGTATGCCAGCTGTGGTCTTAGAGATTAAGATGGGTGACAGCGAGCACACACTGCAACAGTATAGCACAGTGGGACTCAGATTCAGCAAAGATAAATGAGACGGGAAGAGTAAAGCCTTCACATGACCTCCTTCTGTGTTTCTGAGACTCCTTCAAGTCTCCTATTTCCAGCATTTATGGAGGCAATCTAATCCTCTGGCTGAATTTGCTAAATTCTTCTGCCCTCACTACAAGATAATTTTATTTATAACTATAGCTCACTTTTATGTTTTCCAGTCTAATCTCATGAGAGTGGCATAAGGAACAGGTAACAGAAGTCAGAGTGAGAGAATGAATGCCCACCTATTGATGGAGGCAGTTTGCAGAAACATACTTGTACAAAGTCACTATTAACTACACTGACATAGAGAAGTACATGTTGTACTTTTGCTCAACAAAATATCACTTCGCGAATAAGAATGAGCCCTCTGTGACCAGACAAGTGTCAGTAACACTTACCTCAATAAAATGGCACCATTTTTAGCTTTCTCCTCTACTCCACCAGGGGGAATATCAGTGAAGTTAGTCAGATCATTCCCACTACTGTAATAGTCACCATTTCCTGTAAACAATAACATCAACAGATTCCCCCATTCATTCTGTAATTATTGAGTATCTACCACATGCCAGGCTCTATGCTAGACACTGGGAATACACTGGAGAACGAGTTAAAGTTCTTACCCAAATTTACAAACTAGTGAGTAAGCTGGACATTGATATATAAAAATACAAATAAATGCAGATGATACAACTATGATATAAAAGAGAGGTGCACAATAACACGAGGGTATGTAACAGGGGCTTGGTCTAATAAGGGAGCTCTGGAAAGGACTTTCCTAAGGAAGGAAATATTGAACTGAAATTTGAAGGATAGAAATTAGCTAGAAAAAGAAGGGTGGGAAGAATAGTTCACACGGCAGGAACAGCCTGTGCGAAGGTTCTTTGGAGGGGGTATGCCCAATATAGATGATGGGTTGAAAAAAGTGCCACTGTGGCTGACTCAGAAAAAGCCAGGGGGAAGAAGTGGGTGCAGGTTGAAGATAGACCATGTGGGGCTTTGTGGATCCCATGAGGAAGTTTTACCTTTATTCTAAGAGCCATTGAAGGAGTGTGTATATGAATGAAATTATAATTTACATACAATAAACTGACCAGTTCTTAAATGTTCAGCTCAATGAGTTTTGAACATTGTAAATACCTGCATGATCACCAACCAAAACAAGATTACAAAACATCTCCATCACCCCCAGAAAGTTCCTGTAGGCTCCTTTCTAGCTTGGCATCCCACCTGCCAATCACTTTCTGACTCCATCACCATAACTGAGAACTTTTGCCTACCATAGAACTTTCTATAAATGAACTCATACAATATGTACTCTCTTGCCTTTGTCTTATTTTGCTGAACTGTTTTAAAGATTCATCCATGTTCTTGTGTGTATCATTTATTCATTTCTTTTTGTTGCTGAGTACTATTCCATTGTATGAATAGTCAACAATTTGTTTATTCATTCATCTGTTCTTGGACATTTGAGTTTGTTTTCTGATTTTGGCTACTATGAATGGGGCTACCATGACTGTTCCTTACCAGTCTTTTTGTGGACATATGCTTTATCTTGGGTAATTGCCAAGAAGTGGATACTCTGTTTTTATTACCTTTTTGTGTATTTATATATTAGAATATCATAGAGCTTTTTTACACAATTCTCTATCTAGGAAAAGACTCTCAAAAATAAAAATTTTATTAGGATAAAATGTCTTACCTGTTAAAACAGTTAAGGATGAGTCATCCTTGCTGGCAGCTTTAAGTGCGTGCATAATTTCACCATACATCTATGAGGGTGGGAAGACAAGGAAAAGAAAAGGACTCTGAAACTGGGAATCAACATCCAGTGGATTCAGTAAATATCACACTAAAGTCTGCTTTTATTTATGTTAACTGTACCAAAACCAAAATTGAACCAAAAGGTGAACTATTTTCATGGTGTATATTATGTACCAGGTGCTATGGTAGATTCTGGGGCTATAAACCATTTTGTTCCCAAAGGAAATAAAAAAGACATAGTCACTGAGTTTTTGGAATTAACAGAGGATTATAATGCCCAAATGCGACTGGGGGTGGAAAGTATAAAGCAGTAGGAAGCTTAGAGGAGGTACTGAGGTACAGCGAATAGAAGGGGAGAGAAAACTTTGCACAAGTAATATCTCCATATTGACCTTAAAAGGGAGCCAGTGTCCCAGGCAGTCTGGTATTAATGAGTGCTGAAAGGTTCAGATTTCCAAGACACCCTCATGGAATTCCAGGACAACGCCTCAAAATTTAAAATCAGCAACATTTCTGAAAATCTTGAACGAGTAGCTTTTAATGCATTTAAAGCCGGTACAATTTCTACATTAGATGAGGTTTCAATGTGGGAAAAACTATGAAGAGGGATGATATTTACAGATACAAAGACACTGAAACAAACATGGACTTTGCATAATACAGCCAGCCCTCTGTATCCATGGGTTCTACATCCATGGATTCAACTGCCCACAGATAAAAAATATTCAGGGAAAAAATGTGTCTGTACTGAACAGGTACAGACTTTTTTTGGTCACAATTCCCTAAACAATATAGCATAACAACTATTCACATAGCATTTTTACATAGCACTTACATTGTATTCGGTATTATAAGTAGCCTGGAGATGACTTAAAGTAGATGGGAGGATGTGTATAGGTTATATGCAAATATGACATCATTTTATAAGGAACTCGAGCATCTGAGGATGTTGGTGTCCATAGGGAGGTCCTGGAAGCAACCCTACTCAGACACCGAGGGACGACTATATGTGAACAAAGATGTAAACATTTCCACTGAGGGAGGAAATCAGGAAGCAATTCTATCACTGCCATGATGACACAGCATAGTCAGGCAACCGGCCAGACAGAAATTAGGAGATGGATGCATCAGGGTTTCCATTTATGTTTTTCTGCTTATTAGTGAACTTGAGCAAGTTATTTCTTAATCTGTCTAATTATTTTATTGTTAAATAATGATAACAATAAACTCCTTGTGAGAAGTAAATAAACCTCTGCAGAAAGAGTTGATACTTATTAGGCACTTTGTAAAGAGAAGCTGTTATTACCATGGTTCTAGAGAAATGAGCCAGGAAAATTAGAAACAGAGTTTGAGAACTGAATGCTTAATTAGTTGAATGACACACATCCTACTGCATGAAATTTTTAAGACCATTTTAAGCAAGCATGCTCTTTCTACCACAACGGAGATTATAACCCCAATGGTTATAAGTCCTCTCAAATTTTTGTACTAGTTCAGCACCAAGCATCCAATTAATTCTTTATAATTCTTCCAAGGGGAAGGGACCGCAGTGGTTATTTTATTATCATTCTAGTTCAGTGAGAGATTCAAAGACTAAAATTGCCCTTGTGAAGCTGCTGCTTTAAAGCAGAAGCTGGTTATGACTATTTAAGATGAAGTCCCTCTCTCCTTTTTCCCTCTACTTATACAAAATAAAGCCCCATGTGAACAGAAAGACCCACTCTCAAACCTAGGTGACAGGAAATACTTCTGAGGGCAGTCTATAACAACTTTAGAGGACCTTTATGCAAATTTTCTTATATCAAGAATGTTTCATTCCTATTAATTTAATTTATCTGTGCTTCCATTATTAGGAAAATTGCAGTGCCTTTCGGGTATACTGGAATCTACTTGAAGCTCACAAATTCTTAACAATGAATGCCCAACTCTGTTGTATAAAGTGGCCACAATTACTAATCTTCCTGTACAAATCAAACAAGCGATACCACAAAAATAGGAATGATGCTGAAACTACAGTTTTTGAGTAAAACACATAAAGGAGGGAAAGAAATACTACACAAACTCTCAGGGCAGGTAATATTACCTTGGTGTTTATGGCATTTTTTTTTGTGGGCCGGTTGAGCAAAATCTTTGTGATGCCATCTTCCGAGGTCATCACCAGTGTTTCATATCCAGTTGATTTCTTGTCTGCTTCAGGCTCCACCTGGCTAGAAGAGTCCAATGAAGAACTCAAACTGGACACCAAATCCACATAGTTCTCCCTGGCAGTTTCCTGAAGAGAAGACGACAGATAGCTTCAGCCCTCGGTCAGTGAATAAGCATTCTGAGAAACGTACTATACTACTAAATAGCATCTTGTAATGAAGAAACAACAGGGGCTTTAATTCCATGGAGGCACATCAAGAACTCAAAGGCTCCATCTAAAATGGCCTGATGAGAAGTCTCAACCTTCTTTAGAAGTATAGCAAATAAAAGCAAAGTAACAAGTAAATTTACCTTGGGCAGGCTGCCAAGCGCATTCCATGCATCCCATTTGGCCTTGTTGACAAAGTCAAACACACCTGGTTTGGGCATGTTACAAGGCCCTTCAGTGGCCTGTGAGGAGAGGGGCAATTAATGGTCAAATGTCCATGCAAACTGAAGCCCTAAATATTTAAGATTCATGAAATCCACAGCTGGCACGAATGCCTCACCCAAATCCTTTCACAGGGTATGTAAATTGATCTGAACTGTCCCTAAAATAAGTTATAACTGCCTGCATGTAAAAATAACACAAGACAAAGGTTTTGGGAAAGTATTTCTAATAATTCTAATAGTTTATTTGTTTTATATGGATAATCGCATTTCCCACAATCACAATATTCAAGCAAACAATCTTTAAAAGGAACCACTCAACAAACATTTGGAAACCCACAGTACATTCTGAAAGCCCATCTAAAGGTACAACACACTAATTCAGTAGTACCTAGGCAACAGACTTGTAGCCGGTAGAGGAGGGCAGTTAGGCTGGGGGTGAACATCAGAGTCACTGGTCCTTAGGAAACTTACCTGAGGGAGAGGTAAGTAAAAAGCAAAAAGCAACTAAATTATTAGTTCGAGGCTAGGTGGAGCGGGTGTTTTGCGATTAATAAAATATACCGCTCAGTTACTTTTCAGAAATGGTAATTTAAAACTCCATTTAAACATTTTTAAATTTTATAATACAGTTAGCTAAAAGAGGAAAGAACAACGAAGTGTTGAAAAACAAATGCAGTAAAGGAGTTATGAGTTTTTATAGACATAGTATCACCTCGCAGGAGTTAACTGAGAAGTTAGAGGGAGTACAGTGCACAAGATAAGGGTTTGACCAGGACTATCCCAAGGTTCAATAATTTGCTAGAAAGACTCCCAGAATTCACTGCAAGGTATTATACTCACAGTTAAGGCTTATTACAAGGAAAGGATAAAGATTAAAATCAGTCAAGGGAAGGATAGAATTTGGGAGTTCCCCTTGTCCTCTCCCTATGGAATCAGGACAGTGTCACTCTCCCAGAATTGATGTGTGATAATATGCATGGAATACTGGCAACTGAAGAAGCTCACTCCAGCCTGAGGGTCCAGAGTTTTTATTGGGGCTCTATCACATATGCATGATTGTGTAACCTGAAGCCCCCTGCCCTAAATCACATTGTTAAGACAACCCAGGCAAACAAAGACACTCCTATCAAGCACGACAGTTCAAGAGTTTATAAACTAACTTCCTAGGAGCTGAAGGTAAAGTCAGACCTTTTGGGGTACAATTAAATTCTTTACTATACACACACATATGAAAGAAACAGAGGCTCAAACCAGATCTCTTTTGGGGCTGGGTTATATTCTTTACTATTCACACCCATATGAAAGTAAGAGAAGTTCAATTTGATCACAGAACAGAAAAATAGATAACATGGGAGTCCGGAGAGGTAGACATGCCAGGGAAGTCTTTGGCATTGCAACTTAAAAGCTTTAATTTTTAAATTTTATTATAAAAATTTTCATACATACCAAAGTCAAATATTATAATGAATTTCCAATACCCATCAACCAAATGCAACAAATATCAAATGGTCTTGTTCCTCTATCCTTTTATTTCCTTTTTTTGCTTAATTATTTTAGTGAATCCTAAGGATTATGCTATTTTACTCCTACATTTAAAATGCACTTATTATTAAAAAACAAAATTTTCTTATACAACTGTGACACCATTAACAATTATTCCTAGGTATCTTCTAATAATCAGTTTATATTCAAATATCCTTTTCAGTTGATTTATTCTAATCAGGAGCCAAATAAGGTCTACACATTTGAATTTTTTTTTTCTTTTTTTTTTGAGTTGGAGTCTCACTCTGTCACCCAGGTTGGAGTGCAGTGGCACGCTGCTGACGGACACTGCAGCCTCCACATGCTGGGCTCAGGCGATCCTTCTGCCTCAGCCTTCCAGGTAGCTGGAACCACAGGCATGCACTACCACGGCCAGCTAATTTTTTATTTATTGTAGAGACAAGGTCTCACCATGTTGCTCAGGCTGGTCTTGAACCAAGATAAGGGTTTGACCTTATCTGCTGACTGTCATCACCATTGACCCCACTTGTAAAGTTAGGGGTCTCAGTCAGAAGATAAGGTCAAACCCTTATCGAGCAATCCTCTCGCCTCCACCTCCCGAAGTGCTGGGATTACAGGCTTGAGCCATCGCACCCAGCTCCCATTTGAATGTTATATCTCCTAAGTCTCTTATCTATAACTCTGGTGTAATCCTGAGGGGTTGCCTTGTGTCTTAATAATATCATAAAGTCTAATATACAAAAAACTCACATCTATGTACTCGTCAAAGGAAGGACAGCAATATAAATCCAAAATATTAAGGCTACATTTTAGTAAACATAAAACATATCTATTTAAGGAATCATTTGTTCAAAATGTCTCTAAATAACTCCAGATCTTAGGCAATTACCTGCTTAAACAGTGCATAGAGTTTCAGCTTCACTTCATTTCCTGGATCCTTCTTCAAGAGTTTCACCTGATTCATTGCATTTTCAAAATCCTTCTGACTGGCTCTCATTGCTGTTCTGCTCATGTGCCGCTGAACCACTGGGAAACTACAGAGGACTACAATTAGGTGGACAGATTTCCACCTGTTCCTAGCCCTTATATTTCTGCAGCCTGATTTCTCCTTGTTCCTAAGCCTTACATACCAAAGTACCACGCTTCTCTGTGAATATTTTCTCCATACTTGCCCCAGCAAGCTGGCTGCAAATTGTTGGCAGTAAAGAGTCCTAGATAAGAAATCAATACAGAAACTAACTGTAGTAATCTTGAAATAAATAAAAAGCAATGTACAATCTAGGGAAATATTTGTAAGCAATTACATAAAGATAACAGCAGCCAGGCCTGGAATGGCTATGTAAATTTTGCCATGGGCGAGAAGTAAATTAACAGCATGCAAGACAGGTGGGCAGGAGACCAAGGGGGAGAAAGTGCACAGAATTTAATCGAGTGTCAACGTCCTGAACAACCTCTGCACTCACTGATAAAGTATAAGCCACATCAGGTCAATTCTTGCTCACAAACCTGTGTCCCAAACATACACACAGGTGGAAAGAGGGGAGAATGGATGAAGATACAAGATATGTTCAAAAGGACTGATGAGCAGATTCTAGACAGAGTCACAGCCTTCTCAGCAGATGGGAAGAAATCTACCTGCAGTGGAAGGCAGTTAGTGAAGTGGGGCTCAGCAGGCATACCCCATAATCACCAGGATGTTTAGCTAGCAAGGAGCAAAGCAGAAACAGCAAGCATAGCCAGGTGATAGGTTTTTAAGCACACAGTAAGCAGCGTTGGGGTCGCAAACTTCAATTCACAGTATTGAGGCCACAAGCAAAAAAATGGATGTTCACAACGATGGTCCTGAATAATAAAGTTAATGGCACCAAATATGATTAAAATAATTCAGTTACACATAAAGTCCAAACCTAACATTATCATTTCCCCACAATTATGCAACTTGCAAATGGTACAATAAACTCCATGTTCAAACCTTGGAATTTAGCGAGTGTTCCAATAAAATCAATCTACAGTAAGTTTAATATTAGGATTTTTTTTTGAAAAGGGAAAACTCTTGCATTCTGCATGACAAACTCCAAGTAGAAAACAAAAGAAAAATTGTAAATGTCCACGGAAGGCCTAAATGTGCATTTTTCTACAAAATGCAGGGCAAAAATACAGTGTGGGTTTCCAAAACAAACTGCAAAAAGCATAAGACCGTTCATGAAGTCGGGAAAATCACTCATAATATTCCACCACTCCAAGGCAACCACCACGTCCCTGTCCCTATACACAGATTCATTCGGGTGGTTTCGTAATGAGTGTGTACCTTGCCATTTCATTTAAGATGATAGCGTACGTATTCAAAAAGCAAATAGTTGAAGTCCACACTGGTGATAACAGCTTGCGTTTACCCCACTTCAGCAAGAGACGCTTTGCACCCCAGATCCGCCCAGGGTGGGGCGTGTGCGGGCCCGGGCGCCCCGGAAAGCGCCGTGCGCGGCGGGACGGCTTGCGAGCCCCTCTGCGGGAAGGCGGGCGAGCTCGGCGCGGCCGCGGGGGTGACCTTGGGACCGGAGAACAGACAGCCGCAGCCACTGGCCTCTCAACGCGCCCATCCTGAACGTTCCAGGCCCAGGGGACCAGAGGGCGCGTGTGTGAGGTCACTCTTCAGCGCCCTCTTGCTGGAAAACCACGAAAGCAAACTCCTGTGGCTACCCAGACAAGGTAACAGAGAGGGGGGCACTCCCACCAGCGTCCCCGACTCCCAGCTTACCTCGAACACCAGCGCCCCGTCAGTCTCGCCGCCACGTACGCCATCTCCAGCCCAGAGCCGGTGCAGGCCGGGGCTCGGGGGCGGGGCCGGGACTCGGTGTGGGCGGGGCCGGAGCTCGGTGTGGGCGGGGCCGGGGCTCGGTGTGGGCGGGGCCGGACGGAAAGGGCCGGGACGCGAGCCTGGGGCCTGGACGGGGCCGGGGCTTGGGGGCGGGGCTGGGCTCGGCTGTGGGCGGAGGCGGGGCTGAAATGCAGGGAGAGGCAGGGCCTCCTTTGGCTGGAGTCGGCGCTGGACGTGGCCCGGGAGCGGCTGCGGGGCGGAGGACAAGGCCGGCAAGCCGGGACAGTGATCTACCTGTGCAGAAATGAGCAGGGCGCGGTGCTCCCCGCGGAGGCGCTGCGGGGAAGGGCGTGCGGTGGAGCGTGCATTGTCCTGGCCCAGCCCCAACAAACTGCTAGATGGAGGCGCCGGCGGCTGCTTCTGGATCCTGGAGCGCCGGCGGCGCAGCATGAGACCTCCGCGTGTAGCGAAAACACCAGACTCTGCGAACTGTGGTTGCAGAGCTACGGGTGCCCTGCACGGGGTCCCCCGGAACCTGGCGAGGAGAGTCGCTTCGCCCCCCAGGGCAAGCCACGAGTTCGGACTGACTCCCAGTGCCTTTGAGTCGTGGGGTGGGGTATCAATTGAGGGCGTGTACTTAAAAGGAGCCCTATTATTTATCCCCAAAACAGAAGGTTTACCGACCCAGTAGGACGCCTGACGATCGGAAGTGGTCTCTGAAGGAATATTTTTAAACCAACTTTTTAATGTCAGTACCTGGATATTTTGGGATTCTCCTGAAACATTTACAAAGCATTTTTTGGGGGAAAAATTCTTAAGACTTGGATGAGCCGTGGCTGTCTAACTTTGCCCAGTTCCCAGAGACCTCCCCATCCCTCCCTTACCAAAATCATCCTTCTTAATCAGTTATTCCAAGGAGTAGTATCCAAGTACGCCTAGGTGTTTTAGATTTATGTAGCTGACACTGTGGCCTGCCTATAGTGAGCCAGGCTAATTTTAGTTCTTTGAACAAGCCTGCAGGGATATTGATATTGCACTGTTGTGCTGATATGGAAGTTGAGATCCAGAAAGAATTTATCGGATGAATTGCTCAAAGACCTGAGACTTGCAAGTGGGCAGAGTTCAAGTCTTACTTTTCATCATGCTGATCTGGTAAAAGGTGGGGGAAAATTGAAAGCCAAGTAGAACAAGTTGAACTTGTCACAAAACCTTTCTCCTGGTAGTTGGTAGGCTGAGCTGCGTCTCTCAGAGGCCTTGGTCCTCTCCAAGGTTGAGTTAGTTGACCCTCAAAAGTAATGGAAATGTACTAGTCAGAAATTGCAGCCTTATATGTCAGAGTTCATGTCAGAGTTATAAAAATCGTATTCTGGAATTTTTTCTGCTTTTGATTGTTCTTTATTATTCCTGATTTTAATTTAGAAAAGAAAGACATTTCAGTAGTAAACATTTGACTTATTTTATCACCTCTGCCTAAGTTCCTTGCACCTGCGTGATTTGTTCACTCACCCAAGGCTATTTTTATCAACTCTTTCAGTATGTTGCACAAACATTAACCCAACCTTGTACTCGAGGATTACTTTTCAACTACTTTTCTTTAGAAAAAAAAAATTCCCTCAGGTACCTCCTCTGAGAATGTCTGGAACTGACAGATATTCTTTTTTTTTCCAGTCGTTCAACTTTTTCTTGCTTGCACCAAAGCTTAACTTACAACCTGTCCTAATGCATAGAAAAAAACAAAAAGTTGGTTAAAATAAAGTCAGCCAAGAAGAGCTACAAAGAGAATTGTAAAATATGTACTAAAGTACAATGTTATATAACTTACAGGCATTCAAGGGCTGAGAAGTATATTAAAGAATGACACCCACGTTTGCTGGAAGCAGATGGTATCCTTGTTGACTAAGCAGAGGTAATCCATTCTTTTCTGTTCTGTACCAAGAATAGGTAAATTTAAACATTTATCTATAAATTACCAACTCAAGACTTTAAACGTAATTAAAAAGACACAGTCAATCCTCATTGTTTGCAATGTCTGTATTTGTGAATTTGCCTACTTGCTAAAATTTATATGTGATCCCCAAATCAATACTCACAGTGCGTTCGAGGGCATACATGGCCGGAGTGGTGGAAAATTTGGCTTGTCTGAAGCACATATTCACAGCTGAGGTCAAACAGGGTGACCTTCTGCAGTCTTATTTCAACTATCATACTGTAAATAAATGTCCTTCCTGTGGTCTATGTAGTGTCACATTTTTCGTATTTTTGTGCTTTAGTTGGTGATGTGCTATTTAAAATGGCCGTCAAACATGATGCTGAAGTGCTATCTAGTATAAAGGCAAGAAGACTGTGATGTGCTTACATAGGAAAGCGGGTAAGATACACTTCATTCAGGCATGAGTTTATAGTGCTGTTAGTGAGTTCAGTGTTAGTGAATCAATAACATATAGTAAATGAATGTCTTTAAACAGAAACACACTTAAGATAAGGTTATGTGTTGACTGGTTGATGAACATGTTGTAAAACCAGAGGCTCAAAGAAACCTAACCAGAGACTCAAAGAAACCTAATCCTTTTTTTTTTTTTTTTTTGTGGCCTACCCACTAAAATTTATTTGTAATCCCCAAATCAATACTCCCTATATAAAATTAATATAGGGCCACAGGGTAAAAGCTATGGAAAAGCTATGAGTCTTGCAAAAGTTAACAAATCTGTTGTTTTTGAGTTTTGTTTCTAAGCTTGCAAGATTGCTTGCACATAGGTGCTTCAGTAGAGACAAGTCACTTATAATTGATAATCTTCATGTTCTGACCCTTGGGGAAAAGCTGCCCATGAGACCAATGAATTTATTTTTTCTTAAACAATGAGCCTTAGGTCATGCAGACCTCCCTGACCTCCCTGATGGTATCCAGGAGTTTGATCGGTCTCCCATACACTTTTCTGTAAGGCTATAGACAGAAGTAAAAGGTCACCAGCCATTGTCCCCTAGTTTGTTTCTATAGAATGACTGTCTATTCTGGAGTCAGGTCACTGCGGGGATCACAAGACTTGTATCTTCCCCAATTGCTATCGTAAAACCTAAGATGGGTCTTCTAGATTATTTTTCAGACTTTGCATTTTGGTGAACCAACGTGACTCACACAAACAAGCTGAGCTCCAAGGCTCTGTGCACAAAGATAGCTTGGAAACCTCTATGACTTCATCCCCAACCAATCAGCAGTGACCATTCCCAGGCCCCCTGCCTACCAAATTATCTTTAAAAGCCCAAGTGTAAAAATTCCTAGGGAGGGAATTTGAGAATTACCTCTCATCTCCTGCTTGGCTGCCTTATGATAATTAAGCTCTTTCTTTACTGCAATGTCTGCTGTTTTAGTGAATTAACTTTCTGTGCAGCAGGCATAAGAACCTGGTCAGGCTGTGACATTTCTTTATCCTTCCCCCTTTTTATAGTTGTCATCTGTACTACATTTGGATATATTGATACATTGATCCAACCTTCATACGTTGTTTCAATAACTTTAGGAAAGGAAAATATTATTTAACCAGAAATTTATCATTTCTATTATTTTTTTCTCCATTTCTCCAAGTTCCAAGTTTCCTTCTGGGACAGTTTCCTTCAGCATTAACTTCCTTTAGCAATTTATCTTAAAGTGAACATACTGGCAATTAATTCTCTTTGTTTTCTTTTATCAGAAGATACCCTTGGCCAGGCTTGGTGACTGAGCCCGTGATCTCAGCACTTTTTTGAGGCTAAGGCAAGTAGACTGCCTGAGTCCGCGGGTTTGAGACCAGCACAGGCAACTTGGCAAGACCTCGTCTCTACAATAAATAAAAAATTAGCCAGGCATGGT
>CAUYQG010253051.1:0-26167 GCA_963574415.1 Tarsius wallacei
CAAACACGTAACCAAATTGGAGACACAGAAGGATGGGAGGGTGGGAGGGGCATGAGGAATGAAAAGTTACTTCGTGGGTACAATGTACACTACTCAGGTGATGCTACACTGAAGCCCAGACCACACCACCACACAATATCTCCATTAACAAAACAGCACTTGTACCCCTAACCCTTGCAAACAAACATTTTCTTTAATTAGGAGGGTCAGACATTTTGAAAATATGGCAAAGCATTAGAGCCTCCAGGTAAACTTCAGGATGAATTAACCTTGATGTCACTTACTGTGGGGTATAAACACTAAGTTCCTCCTAGTTTTGTTTGAGATGAGAGCTACTTCATCCAAGAGTACTGGACTGCTACCAGTCACTAGGTAGATCTCAGTGAAAAATAACAATACAGAAAAAAAGAGAGACAAACAGAAAGGAATAGAGACAAAGAGACAAAGAGAGACAGAGCTTGAGAGAGTTTTTTTAACCCTAAGAAGGACTTCTGGTTCAAGGTAGCAACATCTCAAAAGTATAAGCATTCATCTCCTCCTAAAACTCATTAATACAATAGTGGAGGAATTTTTAAAGTCATGGGCCTACAAGAATTAAGAGACAAAAATTGTCCATTAAAGCCAGATTTTAATAAATCTGTGAAGCATGTTTGAGGAATTATGACAGAAAGTGGCGTGAAGCAAACTCCAGCCAAGACACTATGACAAGGAAAGGGATCAGCCGAGGAGGAAACCAATCTGCCTTTAAGAGTCCCAGAGAGCCTTAAGATCTAAAAATGCTAAGCCCAGGGGAGGTGGGAAAGAAACAAGAGCTGGAAACACAACAGGCTGCACCCAGCAGGGAGGCTTCAGGACTACAGCTATGCAGTGCAAATCGGAACAGTGCAAATCTGGGAACAGTACCTGCAGAAAGAATAAAAGAGAGGAGGGAAGTTGATTGTATGCTTAATACAATAAAAATATGGAAAAAAAGACAAAGCAAATGCAAATAGGTGAAAGTAAAAATAAAAAAGAAAGGCAACCATAAACTCCAGGAAAAAAAAGAAAATGTCACCTCTTAGTACTATCAGCTCTGAAAAGAATAATATTTATATAGCCGAAATAATATTTTGACTTTACTAAATATAGTTAAAAAATAACAATTTGTTGACATTAGGGAAGGAGAGGTGTGAAACTAAAATGAGGATAAATCTCACCTAGCACAGCTAGAAATCTGAATTGATAATGACTTGATCAATCAAGAACCAGCAATGCATACATATTGTCTGAGTTTTGGTGGTCACCATCACTGGGAGGAATCAAAGCTAAGAAGATTCAAAGTTTTTGCCTCCTGTAAGTGGACAAAGGCAGAAAGTAATTTTTTTTATTATAAGCCTTTCAGCACTACTTTATTTTTTAATCTCAAGCATGACATCTCTTTTAAGACCCTTAGGCATATGTGTATGTGCACATGTGTGCATGATTCCCTATGTGTGACAGCAGGTATATGTTCGTAATCGCATCAAAATGTCTGGAATAAAGCACCCACCCTATAAACAGGGCTGAGGGTGGCATCCTCAGAAAACGGTGACATAAGAAGGGAAGGGATAAGGGAGGATACATTTTTCTTCTATGTACTTCTCTGCTGTTTTAATTTTTACTATACCACAAGCATGTGTTTCTTCTGTGATTTTTGAAAATGATGGGGGGTGGGGAAGTGGAGGATGGCAGAGAAAGAATCGAGAGTCCAGAAAACACCGGGCAGGTAGATGTGACACAAACTCAAGATAAGTAAGAAAAGGTCCACACATCTCAGTGCCCAGGAAAGTTTCTTGGTCCACTGGGCACAGAAACAGTCTTGTAAATGCCACCCAGGATCCAGCAAGCATGAAAGGCAAGCGAAGCTGCGATAGTGACTAGCCTGAGGACGCACCCACTAAAATGTAATAAGCAAGTAACCACCCCCACTGCCAAGCCCCAGGAAAAACGGGTTTGGTTTTCGTTTTTGTTTTCTGTTTGTTTGTTTGTTTTTTGTTTTTTGTTTTGTTTTCACTGAGAAGCTTAAGTAGATGTGAAAATTCCCATTTCCTATTTCTGCACCAACCAGCCAACTGAGATTGCCAAAGTTTTGCTGAGATGCCTGCCATGGGAGAGGCGGAATAAGCCTCACCCCCCGTGGCTGCTGCTTCTAGACATGATTCTTCTCAATTTACACCAAATTATGCTTGCGAACCCTGATGATGACAGAGAACACGGAGGAGGCTACAGTCTGTTCCAACCTGGTGGCGATGTGATTCTTTGCCTCCTGGTCTTGCAGAGAGCAGAGCAGACGGGCTGCAGCAGAGACAGAGAGCGCGAGGTGGCTCAGGTGATACGGGGCAGGGCAGGAAAAGCATGTGCTCTCGGAAATGACCTGGCCTTTTTTCTGCCGGGCGCTGCTGCACATCTAACTTCATCTTTTGTAATCAGTCTCCAATCATCAGAATGCTACAAGGCCCCCTCCCCTTGAAAAGGGATATCTCAATAGCAGTAGGGCTGGTGTCCAAATCAATGAAGGTCCTAAGCCTTCTTTACTCAGCATTCTAAAACATAAGCATTACTCCCTGTTTAAAATCTTAAACGGCCACGCACTGCCAAGAAACAGAGCACAAGGCAAACATGCATGTGGAATAATGACAAGAGCAAACATTATTTATCACTTACTGCATACCAGGCACTGGACGTACAATAATGCAATCATACCTCACAATAACCCTATAAAGTAGGGGCCATCATCCCCACTTTATAGATTAAAAATAAGGTCCAGAGAGGATACGTAACTAACCCAAGGTCACACAGCTATATAGCGGTAGATCCGGTATTTGAGATAAAATGGTTTGATTCTAATGTCCATGTTCTGCTTCTCAACAACTCCACTTGTATGTTGAATAGGAACCTCAAGCTTGGGATGTCTGAAGCGAACACTTGAATGCCTCCCGATCCTGGCCACATCACAGAAGAGAAAAAATCTCCCTAAATCTCCCTTATCGTGGGCCATGACAACTCCATCCTTGGTTGCTCAGGACCAAAATCTTAGAGGCATCTTTAACTTGTGACCACATCATTTCACACCCGATCTGTCTGGAAATCCTACCTCCAAAATCATCCCTGGAGAACAGAGTCAGAATGTTACCACTGCTCACTGTCTCCACAGCCTAAGCCACCATTGTCTCTCCCCCGATCACTGCGGCAGCCTTCTGGTCAAGCCCCCATCTGCAGTCCTAATGTCACTTATCACTTGTCCAAACCTCCCAGCCAGCATTCTCTCCATGGCATACGAGTTCCTCTGCAGCCTCTTCCGCTGCTTACCTAACCTCTCCTTTGGTATCTCCATGGTAGCCACACAGGGCCCTTGCTCTTCCCAAACACAACTGGCACACCCCTACCTCAGGGCCTTGGCACCTGCTGTTCCCTCTGCCCAGAACACACTTTGTTTGGGCATCACATTCCACTGTCACCCTTTCCTTCCTGACACCCTGTCAAGACCGACAGCCCCTTGGCTCAACACCTACAGTTCATCTTCTCTGCTTTATTTTTCTTGAGAGCACCTATCACCTACAAGAGCACCTGGTACAGAGTAAGTACCCAACAACTAGGTCTCCAGCTGATTAATAAATAGAGCTCCACTTCTGACAGTGTACTCCACATTTTTTAGGACAGTTATAGGTGCTATTTTAAAAGTTAACTAAATTATGCACGTCTTCACTCCAGAAATACAGAGATCCTTTAATGTTCTGGGTGTACAGCATTTCCTGGGTACATTTCATCTCAGGATTCTTTTGTCCAATAGCGTTTCTTGAAAATGTCTAAGCTAAAGAGATACAGGAGCACCCAGCTGGAGAAGGGAAGTCAGAGGAAAAGAATTCTGGTGAGGAGCAGCAAAGATCTGCCCATCTATACACTAGCTCCGACTCCCTGGCAAGGATGTCCTAGAGTGCTGCATGGATCGATTAGCAATGTCTGCCCAGGGCACAGTAGGGGAGGGGAAGCACCACAGGGATCTGCCCTTCCTGAGCATGGACTTTCCAGAAGATTCCATCAGTATGCCTGTCACCCTGCTTCTGCATCTGTGGGATTTCCCATTTCTTCTTCTGCAGCCTTTATTTTCACAAGAAAAAGAATTTCACAAGAAATCTCTTGCAAGAGCAAGAAATATGGAAAAAAATCATTCAATAAAATCTCACGGATCCCAACAGCAGGTTTCTGAAAGCAGCTCTGTTTTGCTAATCAATAGAGCAAAACATGGTCTTTAAAGAAGTCAGAGGAAACATCTAGATATACAGAGCTGAAGAGAAAAACAGCACCCCATCACTCACCACCAGCCCCCCACCAGTCACCCTCCATAGAAGCAGGCAACCCCCTAGCAGGAGACAGAGAGCAGGTATTGTAGAAACACCATGGGAAGAATCCCTGCCAGGACGTTACTGGTCACAGTAAAAGCCCGTGTGGTGCCAGGTGCAAGAAAGGAATGCTTAATCCCTCTTTCATACGAGCCCAGCTTCTGTGATTAAGTGTAGCAGATGAAACAGGCCCCCCAAACAGACACCATAAAAAATGGCATACCTCACTTCGTCCCAGATTGATCTGACAGAATCAGCATTCTATAAGGCTCCCCATTGACTTCTCTACATAACACAACCACCACTCACCAGCCCATCTGCAAATCCCCCTGAAACACTCCACCACACAACTGCAGCCTACCCATGAGAAGCAAAACTCCCCTCCTAAGAAACATGCAAGACACAGAATCAAAAAACAGGTCAAGGACGTGAATAGGCACATTTCATGAAGCAAGATCCAAATCACCAATAATCTCATGAAGAGGTTCAAACTCACTAGGAATCAGGGAAATGCAAATGAAAACATCTACTTATATTGTCTGGGGGAAAAATCCCTTTATATGGCTAACGTCTATTGGTCCTCCAAGCCTCGGTTGAAATTCCTCTTCCATGGAGATGTGATCTCCATCAAAGCTCATCACCAATTACAACAGGTTTATTTGTATGTTTAAGAGTTTGATTTCTGCCATTTCCGCTAGCCCTTAAAATCCATGAAAGAAGCAACAATGCCTGATTTATGAACCATTGTGTCCCTGGGACTTAGAAGAGCATCTGGCAATAGGAGGTGCTTAATAAATATCTGTTCAATGGATGAACAACTGGTCAAAGCACAATTAGATGCTTGCAGCCCTGGGACAGAATTGCATGTCATGTTCAAATCACCAAGAGAGACCAGACCCCCCTAAAGTGCAGAGGACGGAAGGACACAGTGGCTGCCTTCACTCACCCCAATCGAGTTCAAAAAGTGGGAGGAACAAAAGCTGTTCCAAACTCCACACGCCTATACTATAAATGCGGGAAGATTACTGAACACCTTCCTGCAGGACTACCACAGGGAGTCTCATGATTTAATGCCCCTAAAAGGTGTAGCAGAGGATGCTACCAACGTGTAAATCCTCCTGAAACTTAAGCCTTTAAATTCTACTGCACAGGGGCTGTCAGAAAGCAATATTTTGTGAGCTACAGATTCCAATAAAACTCACTCTGAGATGATGAAGCCTTCCTTGGTAGCCTAAGGGCTGATATATGAATAATCTGCCAGCATTATGCTGTGTCACTTAAATATTCCTTTGGAGATTTGTCCAAAGAAAATTTAAGTAAAATTAAAGTTCAAATGGAAATGAAAAATTAAGTTATGATCAAAGCTATAATCTCATATTGGATTTTTTAAACCACAGAGAGAAGTTCCATTTAAGAGTTCCTGTTTTGTATTTATGGATCCAAACTGAGGTCCCCCCCACTGGGTGTGGGCCTCCCCCCTTATTTAGATGCTGAGCCTAGCTCCAGGGGGAAAACGGCATCTTGGCTTCTATGGGCAATCCAATTTTAATCATTTTTGCTTTATTGGAATTTTCATAGGAGTCCAGGTACAAGAGATTCAGAATTAATCTAAGTCATAAACAAAGCAACAAAAAAAAGGAGGAGGAATGGAGTGAATGATAATTCTACACCTATAAGCCATGACTCCTTTCTCCTAAAATATGCACTGCAGTGGGAGAGAGGTGAAGGGGCCAAAGCACTGTTTGAAATCAAGTCCCCCAATGCCAGAAGCATGTTTGAGGTTAATCTAAAACACTGGCGCCTGTGATTCCCACAGACAGCTTTTCTTTAGGGTCTTAGAATGTTCCCTGCCTTCTCCCTGACTGAAAGAGGCAGCTGTGATAGAAAGAGAGGTGGCTGCAAGCAGAAGTCTGGAAGCCCCTAGAGAGAGACGCAGCTTGACTGTGGAACTGAAATGCAGACTCCAAAAGACTAGCATTTACTGCAGACTAAGACTTGTGTGGCCTGTCTGCAAATAATCCTCTGCCAACATGGCTCCTGTGCTCCAGCCTGACAGCAAATCCCATGGAGAACAGGAATCATATCCAATGCACCCTGTGCTGTAGGGATCCATCAACACCATGATGATCATATTAATAAAACTAGTGAAGCATCCTCTCCAGTCAAGACCAGCAGTCTCTCTGAGTCTAAGCTTAAGGCAGCTTTATTCCTAGGTCATAAATAATAGAGACCATTTTCTGCTTGAAGTTTTCTTTATCAACCAAAAGAGCACACCAAAAAAAGCACACAAAAAATGCTAAAATAAAATTGTATTAGCCCAAAAGAAGGTGGTAAAGAGAAATGGAAGAACAAAAAACAGAGGATACAAATAGAAAATAAAAGCCAAGATAGACTTAAACCTGCCTATATCAGTAATTACATTAACTATAAATGGCCTAAACACTCCACATGCAAGGCACAGATTGACAGATTGAACAAAAAAAGTAAGATTAACTATATGCTATTTATAAGAAACAAAATTTAAATGCAAAATACATATAGATTAAACTAAAAATGGCAGGAAAGATATACCATGCAGACACTAAGCATTAGAGAGCTGACATAGCATTAATGATATCAGACAAAATAAACCTGAAGACAAAGAATATCATTGGAGGGGAAATTGTCCTTTTATAATGATAAAAGTGTCAACTTATAAGCAAGATGAAATAATCCTAAATATGTATACTGTGCTTATTAACAGAGTTTCAAAAGATATGATGCAATAATTTAAAGAAAGACAAAATTCACCAACCATAGTGTAAGATTTTAACACTTCATTCTATGTCATTGATAAGCAACTAGAAAAAAATCAGTAAGGATATATAAAATTTGAACACTATCGACCAACTTGACCTACTTGATATTTATAGTGTGACAGACCCCAAAACTGCAAAATACACATTCTTTTCAAGTGCTCTTGGAACTGTCATTAAGAGAGACTGTGTGTTGCTACTCTATAACACTAGTCTCATTAAACTTAGAAAGTACTGAATCAAAGAGATTATTTCTCTGACAACAACAGTGTTTAACTTGAAATCGGTAAAAGTAAGTTTTCTAAATAATTACCAAATATTTAGAAGTTAAACACCCACTTGTAAATACCCAAAGATGAAATCATGAGGGAATTGGAAAATATTTTGAACTGTATATGTATGATAACCAAAAGACAATATATTGAAATTTGTGATACGAAGATAAACCACACTAACCTAGCTATTTATTGTTTTAAATGCTTATCTTACAAATTAAGAAAGGTTTAAAATAAATTATCTAAATTGCAACCTTAAGAAGCCAGATAAAGAAGAGTAAATGAAGCCCAAAGTAAACATAATGAAGAAAATAAAAATAAGAGAGAACTCAAATAGAAAACATATGAACAATACAATCAACAAAACTAAAAGTTGGTTCTTTAAAAGAATGAATAAAATCAACAAACACTGTACTAGCTATCTATTGCTGCACAACAAATTACCCCAAAGCTGAGTGGTTAAAAACAGCAAACATGTGCCTCACAGTTTCCATTAGTCAGGAATCCATGCAAAGTTCACCTAGGTTCCTTTGACTTGTGATTTTCTTGTAAGACTACAATCTGGGGTTGCAGCTGGGGTTGCAGTCCACCCAAGAATGTACTGGGGAGATGGAAGGTTGTATCCGAGGATGTACTGGGGGGATGGAAGGCTGTTGGATCCAACCCCACTTATACAGCTATTGGCAGACTGTCAACACTTGCAGTCTATTGAACTGAGGACCTCAGTTTCTCACTGGCTATTGGCTAAAGGCTCCCCTCAATTCCTTGCTGTATGAGCTTCTCCACAATGGTAGCTGGCTTCCATCAGAGCAAGCAAGTAAGAGAGCAAGAAAGGACAAGCGAGATAGAAGCCAGAGTCTTTCTGTAAACTGATCTCAACAGTGATGTCCCATCACTGTTTCCATATTCTATTCACTAGGAGTCTCTAGATTCAGCTCACACTTAAGGGGAAGAGATTACACAGGATGGTAATATCAAGAGGCAGAGACATTGGAACCCATTTTAGGAGCTGTTGACCACAAATAAGCCTAGGAAGAGTGATCAAAAGGGAGAATGAGAGAGAGAGAGGACACCAAATTACTAACATCAGGAACTGAAGAGGGAACATCACTACAGAGCATATAGACACTTAAGGGATAATAAGGACACAAAATAAACAACATTTTGTCAACAAATTTAACAACCTGGTTGAAATGAACAAATTCCTTGAAACTACTACAAAGTACCAAAAGCTTTTTAAAAAAGACAAAATATGAATAACCCTATAGCTATTACATAAATTGAATTCATAATTTAATATTTCCCCTCAAGGAAAACCCCTGTCCCAGATGTTTTCACTTTTAAATTTTATCAAAAATTTTAAAAATAAATAATATAATATTATCCAAACTGTTTCAGAAAATAATAGAGATGAGAACACTTCCAACACATTTTCTAAGGCCAGAATATACACATACCAAGAAAGTCATACACCAAGCTCCCTCATGAAAATTGATGCCAAAATCTTTAATAAAATATTTTAAAGTCAAATCCAGCAATTTATTTTTTAAAAAGGATAATACAACACAATATCTAGAGATTTATATCAGAAATGGAAGATCGGTTCCACATTCAAAAGCAATTAGAGCAATTCAACACATTAAGAAAAAAGGAGAAAAATTATATTATGTTCTCAATAGTTGCAAGAAAATTAGGTGAAAATAATTTAACACCCATTAATTATTTTTATAAAGACCCTTAGGAAACTAGGAACAGAAGGAAACTTCCTTAATCTGATGAAGAGCATCTATTTTCAAAATCTATAGCTAACATCATATTTAGTGGTAAAACAATGAATGTTTTTTTCCTTACGATCAGAAGTAAAGCAAGGATATCCATTAACACCACTTTTAGTCCAAATTTTACCTAATGCAGCAACATGGATGGAGCTGAGAAACATCATCCTACGTGAACTAACTCAGAGACAGAAAACCAAACACTGCATATATGTGGAAGCTTAATGGCCACAAAGATGGAAATAATAGACACTGGAGACAGCAGTAAGAGGAAAGGTGGGGAGGCGGACTAGGTTTCAGAAATTACCTGTTGGGTACAACTTTCACTATCTGAGTAATGAGCCAACTGAGATCCAATCCCTACCACTACGTAATACATCTATGTAACAAACATGCACTTGCACCCCCCGGTTCTAAATGGAAAAAAAGATAAGCAAACAAAGCCCAAATTTTTATTTAAATTTCTAGTTAGTGCAATAGAAAAATAAATAAATAACATGCATAAAAATTAAAAGACAAATAAGTAAAACTCTCGGCTGGGCACGGTGGCACAAGCTTGTAATCCTAGCACTCTGGAAGGCCTAGGTGAGAGTATTGCCTGAGCCCATGGGTTCGAGAACAGCCTGGGCAACTTGGCGAGACCTTGTCTCTACAATAAATCAAAAAATTTGCCAGGTGTGGTAGCGCGCACCTGTAGTTACAGCTACTTGGAAGGCTGAGGCAGAAGGATCGCCTGAGCCCAACAGGTCGATGCTAGGGTGGCCATGAGCATGCCACTGTACTCCAGTCTGGGCGACGAAGTGAGACTCCCACTCAAAAAAAAAAAAAAAAGAAGTAAAACTGTCATTGTTTGCAAATGACATGATTATATACATAGAAACCCCTATAGAATTCCCAAAAAGTTCACCAAATAATTTAGTTAGAAATATTTCTAGATACAAGGTCAAGATAAAAATCAATGACTGAAATGACTGTAGTAAAAAATGACAATAAAAAATGCCAGTGAGGATGTGAAACGATTGGAATTCTCATATATTCCTTGTGAGAATGGTGCAACCATTTTGGAAAACTGTTTATTAAAAAATTAAATACACATTTACCCTACACCCAGCAGTTCTACTCCTGATTATTTACCTAAAAGAATGAGAATACATGTTCACACAAATATTGGCAAATAATAACTCAGAGAATTTTTATTCATAATAATCAAAAACTTATATCAACAATCAACTAGTAGATGAAAAAACAAATTATGGACTATGCATATGATGGACTACTGTTCATCAATTAAAAGTTTAAAAGGAAAGAACCCCTGATACACACAACATGGAATGATTTCAAAAACATTTTGTGGAGCAAAGAAAGGCACACAGGAACACATGTTATATGATTCCATTCAAAGGAAGGCCAAGAACCAGCCAATTTAATCTATGGTGATGGACACTGGGAGAGTGTTTGCCCCTGAGGGGCTATAGGACTGTGTGACAAGGCCACCCGAGAATTTCCAGGGCAATGGAGACATCCTAAATTCTGTCTGGCATGATGGTTGCATGGGTGTATACAACTGTCAAAACTCATCAAATTGAATGCTTATGATTTGTGCGTTTTATTGTATTTGAAGTTACATAGAACACACAACTCCAGCTTTCTCAAACTCAGTCCAGTCTACGCTCTGCAAAATATTGAATTTTTCAACATTCTCGGTGTCATCTTTACTTTTCTACCGCTTTTCCTTTCTGAGTTTCTCCCAACACGTTAATCCCTGACATACCACGTAGTCTCTGTGAATGTCCAGTCAAGTTGTGTAGGACCAAACGCTATACAGCAGTAAAGGAGATCTTAATTTGCGGGCACCCGAGAAAGCCAGACATCATCATTTTGAGACTTATTTACCCCAGCATGCCCCCAAAATTTGATCTTACTATTATTTCTAAATTAAACACGCTGTCTTGTTACACCGTAACTATTGAAGTTACAAACCAGCTGTCTACAATGTTTGGACCTCATAGTATTTTCTATTTGACCTAACATTCAGTACCTGAAAAAAGTCACATAAAAATCCAGACGTCCACATTCTCATGAACCATCAGTAGATCTAGCAGTCATCCGTGGGTGCTTAAGTATGGTTGTCTTTTTTCAAAGGGTAGCTGATCAAATTTTTTTACTTAAATACAGCTCTTTCCAAAGGACTCGACGTTTACTGTTATGACTGCAAAAAGTTAATTCAATGACAAAATAACAATGGTATTCAATTCTAGCCAGACACTGTTACCTGTGGAAGAGTCTGGGCTACTCCCTGCTTTCCATGTTTAAAAGGGAGAAGACAAAGTGTTAAAGACATATTAGCACCTAACAGATTGTTCTTGTCATAGTCACAAAGACCAGAGGGAATGTAAAAGGCAATAAGTTTGTCAACATGTGGCTGAGATATTATTTAATGCCAAGTCTGTGTCTTACTTACAATAAGCTATTGATGTCTACACTAAAACCTCCTTGCATGCAACCAGTAACATTTGTCCCAAATTGAGAAATGCTGTCCTCAAGTCTAAATTCCTCCACTGAAGAGATAACCTGTGGGATGGAAGAAAATATTTGCACCCATATATCTGATAAGGTGTTCATCTCCAAGGTATATAAGGAACTAAAACAACTCAGTAGTAAGAAAATAACTCAATGGAAACGGGAGGGAAGAATTTGAGCAGATATTTCTCAAAAGTAGACATACAAATGACCAACGGGGATATAAAATGCTCAAAATCACTACATATCAAATAATTGCAAGCCCAAACCACAATGAGATAGCACCCCACACCTGTTAGAATGGCTATGATCAAAAAGACAAAAGTGAAGTGCTGATGAGGATGGAGAGAAGAGAACCCTTGCCTGTTGTTGGTGGGAATGTGAACTAGTCAGTCATGATGGAAAACAGTATGGAGATTCCTCAAAAAACTAAAAATAGAACTACCATAGGATCCAGCAATCCCAGGTCTGGATACATATTTAAAGAAACTGAAATCAGTATGTCAAAGCAATATCTGCACCCCGTCTGCTCATTGCGGCCAAGATATGGAAACAATCTAAGTGTCCTTCAGTGGATGACTAGATAAAGAAAATTTGCTGCATAGAATACTATTCAGCCTTGAAAAAGAAGGAAACCTTGTCATTTGCAACAACACAGATAAACCTGGAGGACAGGATAATAAGTAAAATAAGCCAGGCACAGAAAGACAAACACCACATGATCTCATTTATGCAAAATCTAAAAACATGGAACTCAAAGAAGTGAAGAATAGAGCAGCAGTTGCCAGGGACTGAATCTAAATTTTCAGTTATGAGGAGTAAGTTCGAGAGATCTATTGTTTTTTTTAAAACTTAAATTAAAAGAATAAATCCCTCCATTGCACTGTGAGCTCAGTGAGAACCAGGGATGTGTCTTTCTTTTTTCTTATCCCTGAAACCAAGCACAGTACACCTGGCCCAGAGCATTAACATACTTTCTAATTAAATTGACTCAGTGGGTTCTGGGTATACAAACATCTCTCAAGTGGGAAATCAGGATGCAGTGGAGATGCAGACTTTTAAGATGGGAAAGGAAGCTGTTTCCTGCTGTTCTAACAAAGAATCCTACATGACGAAGAGACCAAAGTCATCAGAGGCATCGGGGACATGGTCCCTCAAAGACACCTCCAGCTTGGATGGAGATGCTGCTTTTTGTAAAATGTTACACTCAACCTCAACACCCAGCTAGTTCAGTGCATGCTTCAGAGCAAGTCAAACCGGAAAAAGGATTCGGGACCCAGGGTTAGATCTCAGGTGTGATGAAGAAGGTATCTGTGAGAACAACAGGAGAAGTCCAGGAGGAACCACAGGGGAACAGAGGAAGTGCCTTTCAGAGCCAGGAGACCAGTGACTATTATTGACCTGATGATGAGATTAGCGGTGGTAATAATAGTAAGAAGTAATATGAAGCCCTTACTCTCTGAGAAGTGCTTTGCATGCATCCTCTCATTTAATGTTCACTACAGTGTTATGGGGTAGGAAGTTTGATTATACCCATTTTACATACAGAAATCTATGGCAGGCAGACTCCTCACCTCCTGGGATTCACGCCCTTGTATAATCCACCCCCCCCATAAATGTGGGAGGGCTATAAATCGCTTCTAACCAATAGGATGTGGCAAAGATGAGGAGATTATGTGATTATGTTAGAAAAGATGTGAACCTGTCTCTCTAGGAGGGTACTGTCTTGCTGGCTTTGGAGATGCAAGCTGCCATGATGTGAGCCTCCATACGGAGAGGTCCTTGTGGCAAGAAGCTGAAAGCAGGAAGAAACTGACGGCCTAAGTCTGGCAGCCTGCAAGCAACTGAACACTGCCAACAACTGGATGTGCTTGGAGGCAGCTCCATCACCAGTCGAGCCGCCAGATGAGAACTGAGCACTGGCAGGCATTCCAACTGCAGCCTTGCATCAGGTCCAGCTAAGCTATGCCTGATCCTCTGACCCACAGAAACTGTGCAAGCTTAAATGGATACTGTTTTAAACCACTACATCTGCAGTAATATTTTCACACAGCAAAATAACAACAGACATAAACACGGAGGCTTGCACTATTTATATAATGAAGGGAGACATAGAGCTTAGATTTAAACCAGATTTCAGAGTTGTGGTCTCAGCCTCCCCAGGGAGATTTGTCCTGGGAGATGGTTATTCTGAGTTGTGATCGCTATTCTCTTTCCACCTAGAAGTTTCTAATGCACATCAAGCATGTGACCCAGCTAACATGTGTCAAATGTATTTCTGACGAGTGACAGAACACAACAGGTTTTCTGTTTAACTGAGAGAGCCATGGGGAAGGACCACCTCTGTCTGTTTCACGCTCTGTCCACAGAGCAACAGCCCAGTGACCAACACACAAAGAGGCCAAATATGAAATGAATGACAGGGAGAAGAAATGGGAACCCCAGGGGTTTGCAGAAGCAGTTCTCAGGCCACTGTCCACATACCAGTCCCCTGGGATGCCTGTTCCAGATGTAGTCCTGGGTTCCACCCACAAGATTCTGACTTGGCAGCTCAGAGTTGGAGATGGGGGAGCTACATGGCTAGCAAGGACCCCAGGGCATTCTGATGCTGCTGATCTTAAGACCACACTGTAAAAATGAGCCCCCCCAAAGCAAAGAGAAACAGGAAGGCACTAGCCATGCTACAAGCAAGAAAATAACCCAAGGAAAACATGGAAGAGCTCATTCCAGAAAGAGATTCTCAGCTCCAGTCACACATTAGAATCACCTGGGGAGATTTTAAAATCCCAGTGTTCAGGCTCTGCATCCCACATTAATGACTTCAGAATCTCTTGGGGGGTGGGACATGGGCATCAGTATTTTGTTAATTGAGACAAAACTAACATAACATAAAAGTCTACATGGGCAAGTGTACAATTCACTGGCACTAAGTACACTGAGTGACTGTCAGCTCTCTCTAGTTCCAAAACATTTTCATTGCCCCAAAATACAACCTTGAACCCGTGAAGCACTCTCTCCTCCTTCCTCCTCCCAGGTCCTGGCAACCATCCATCTGCCTTTGTCTCTATGGATTTGCCTATTCTGGGCATTTCATGTCAATGGAGCCACATCACATATACAATAGCCAAAAGGGAGTAACAGCCAAATAGTTTGGGCGGTTGTCCTCGCCACACCTCATGTTGGAATGGGACCCCCGACGCGGGCAGCGGGGCCTCGTGGGAGGTGGCCAGGTCACGCGGCAGATCCCTCAGGAATGGTTTGGCGCTGTTCTCATGGCCACAAGTTCTCGCTCTATTAGTTGACGGGAGAACCGGCTGGTTGAAAGAGCCCGGCGCCACCTTCGCCTCCTCCTGTTCCCACACGCAGCATGGGACCTGGCGACTCCCTTTGCCTTCTACCACTGTTAAAAGCTTCCCAAGGCCTCACCAGGAGCTGAGCAGATGGCCAGCACCACGCAGAACCATGAGCCAAACACATCTGTGTTCTTTATAAACTACCGAACCTCGGCCATGCCTTTACAGCAACGCAAAACGGTCTAGTACAGCCATCAGGAGATGAGTGAATACACACAATGCGGTTATCCATGCAATGGAAAATTCTCAGCCATGAAGCACTGAAGATAGATGCATCTCGAAAGCATGATGCTAGGTGAAAGACAGCATTCGTGCTGTCTGGCCTCCCCAGTGGACTCCAAGATGCAGCCAAGCTTGACACCTGTTGGTCTAAGCCATGGAAGTAGCTGGGCCTGGATAAAATAAGCAGCCAGGTCAGAGGGGAGTATTACTGGAGATGATGGGGATGGGGTGTGGCAACTGCAACCCCCATCTAAACACATGACGACAGATTTTAGCTCTTTTGATCCTCAGCCAGCTGATGTGTTTCATCAGATCTGGATGCAGAAGGCCAAGGATCCGTGAGAGGTCGTTTGGAAAGAAAATCAATGATAATTTCCCTTGACATATACAAACACCAGTCATAGGATCATGACTCAACCTCAGTCACAGGCCCTACTTAGCTCTTCAAATTCCTTATGAAGTTTGACTCCACCTCCAGAAAACCCAAAGCCCTATGCCGCCTCAAAGTGGGACACCCTGCAGTTAATTTGGGAGGAATGTGCCTTTTTTAAAATTAGCTTTTATTTTATCATTGAGGTGTCCAGTAAGGGTGGCCATTATTAATAAGTCAAAAAACAACAGATGCTGGCGGAGGTGCAGAGAAAAGGGAATACTTCTACACTGTTGGAGAGAGTCAGGCTAGTCCAACCTCTATGGAAAGCAGTGTGGCGATTCCCAAAAGAATTAACAATTGACCTTCCCTATGATCCGACAGTCCCTCTCCAGAGAATACACCCGGGGGAACATAAATTTTTCTACAAAAAAGATACCTGCACACACTTGTTTATAGGTACACTATTCATAATCACGAAAACATGAAAACCAACCCCACTGCCCGCCCATCAAAAGTGTACTGGATAAAACCACACTGAGATACTACCTAACTCCAGTTAGGATGGCCATCATCAATAACTCAAAAAACAATAGATGCTGGATAGGATACAGGGAAAAGGGAACACTTCTACACTGTTGGTGGGAGTGTAAACTAGTACAACCTCTGTGGAAAAAAGTGTGCCAATTCCTAAAAGATCTAAAAATCGATCTCCCATATGACCCTGCAATCCCCCTTCTGGGAATATACCCGGAGGGACTCAAATCACTCTATGAAAAAGATACCTGTACATGCACATTTATTGCAGCATTATTCACAATAGCAAAAACATGGAACCAACTGGTGTTGCCTATTGAAGGAGGACTGGATTTTTTTAAATGGTACATAGAGATGATAGAATATTACACAGCCATAAATAAGGACAAAATTATGAATTTTGCAGCAACTTGGATGGACTTAGAGGCTATAATACTGAGTGATCTATCACAGAAACAAAGAACTGAGTATCACATGTTCTCACTCATAAGCGGACTCTGAACATTTACCATAATATGATAAGAAAGGGATTAGCAGTACTAGGAAACTACCAGGGGAGGGCGGAGGGGGGCACACCTCATCAACAAGGGTGCCTGCACAATGAACATTTGTATACCTAACCCTGAGTTGTACCCCATATCTTTAAAATTTAAAAAAAAAATTATGTGGCACATACACCCAATGGAATGTGCTTGTGGAAACAACTCTGATGTGAATACCAAACTGAAATCACCCCACTGACATCCCCCCCCCCAGTGAGGGGGAGTGGCGGTGCTGGCGCACAAGTATCTATTTGCATTGAGTTTTAATGAAAAATATGCTTGTGTCACTCACAGGGAAAACAAATCACAGCCCACACTGGAGCTGTGGCTTCATAACACGGCTGAGCGTTGGGGAAGGCTTTCTTCCACAGCAACATTAGAGCTGAGAAAATCAGCCATGAAGCTCCCAGCCATGTTTCTGCCAGATGATCTGGGGGAAGACAACAGAGGCAGTCCCAACTTTGCCTCCTCTGCACGAAGGCTTGGCTGGCAATGCCAGATGTATTCGGCGCTGGGGTCGCTCAAAAGTGAGCAAGAGTCAACTGCGCATCAGCCAATGGGTGTAGACCAAACTGCTAACACCGGCACAATCCAAGCACGTTCATCTCCCTCACGGCTAGCCAGACTATTTGAATATGCTTTCTTGGTGGCATTCTGCATTTCCCACAAAAGCAGATGAATACCCCTCTGTGTTGAATTAAGGCAAAACTTTCCTAAGTTCAGCACATGGGGAAGGAGGAGTTGGCTGCACGGTAACGTTCTGCAAGCAGCATTTTGAAGTCTAGACATCGTCATCACACACACAGGCATGCCTCTTCACAAGGGGCCTCAAGTGATCGCAGACCGGAGCTCCCACCTGGCCGTGTGCTCTGAGCTTTTTGTTCTCACGCCTTTCTCTCCATACCCCCGTTCCACCCAAGCCACATTCAACGGCCAAGTCCTCGTGGCTTTACCTCCTTCTCTAGTCTGTTCACTGCTCTGCCGCTCTCCCAACGTCACCATACACCAAACCACCGTCATCCCCTGCTGTCTGACTGCAAAGCCTCCTAGCTGGCCTTCTCTCTCCTGGCCTTGTTACAATGCACTCCACACAGGACCAAAGGAACTGCTTCAGAGGGCACATCCACACAGATAACTCACTTTCAATGGCTCCCCGATGCTCTGAAGGCTAACAAGGATAAAAGCTCACCTTTCTGAGCAGTATCTAGGCTCATACTTACAATAGCCCTTTATTTCACAGCGGGGAGGCTGGGACTCCAGGCAGGTATGTGGGATGCCCAAGGCACTGAGGCCAGCTCCAGCACCTTAATGTGAGACTCCACACGTCCCAGCCCCTCTCTTTCTCCAGCTTCTCACTTGCCCTCCGGCTTCCAGCCACATGAACCTCTCTAAAGTCCCTTAGATCCACTCTATTCCTGCCACCCTTAGGACTTCCGCTGTGCTGCTGTTCCTCACCCTGAAATGCTGTTTCCCACTTCTCACCTGGTTAACACGTGCCCATACTCCAGGTCTCCCCTTAAGTGTAATCTCTTCAAGGAAGACTTTATTTTTGTAATATAACAGCTTTGTTAAAATATAACTCATGTACCCTATGATTCACCCATTTAAAGTCAGTGGTTTTTAGTGCATCCATAGAGTTGGGCAGTCATCACCATGATCGATTGTAGAACATTCTTATCATCCCAGAAAGAAACCTCGTGTCCATTAGCAAACGGCTGAGGGGATGTACAAACAGCATATCCTCCTCTCCCCAGCCACTCAGCTTCTTTCTGTCTCTCTGGATTTGCCAGTTCTGAACATTTTGTATAAATATATGTGACCTTTTGAGACTGGCTTCTTTCACTTTGCACAATATTTTTAAGGTCCAGCCATGTTGCCGCATGTGCCTGCACTTCACTCCCTTTCATGGCTGAATGGTATTCCACTGTGTGGCTTCATCATATCCTGCTATCCGTTCACCAGTAGATACACATGTGGTTGTTTCCACTTGAGAGCTCTTACGAATAATGCTGCTATGAGCATCTGTGTACAAGTATCTGTGTGGGCACATATTTTCATGTCTCTGGGAAAATGGAGCAGAATTGCCAGGTAACATGCTAATTCAGCATTTGACCTTTTGTGCAGCTGCCAGACTATTTAAACGAAGCTTTTCTTGACCCTCTGAGACTGGGGTTCCCTCCCCCCATGTGCATGTTCTGTTCACGCCCTTTACTTTTCTGTCCAAGCAGTCGACGTGTGGATCAATGACCTGGGAACTCTCAACTCACATCCCCTCAAGACCACCAATGTCCAACATAAATGTGATGCAAGCCACTTACTTATGTTTACATTTTGCAGTAGCCACATTTTTACAAAGTAAAGCAAAACAGATGGAAGTCGTTTTAGTAATATCATTTATTTAACCAAATATACTCAAAATATCATTTCAATATGTATGGGGGAACCCAAAGAAACAGAACTTACTTATTAAAAATTGTGTGTTTATTTTTACCTGTTTAAACTTCAGTCACCTTCAAAGTACTCTCCATTTGATGCAATACACCTATTGAGACGCTTTTTCTACTGCTTAGAACAGTTTTTGAACTCATCAGTTTTGATGCCTTTTGGTGCTTCTCCCGTTTTTTTGTTTCACCTCTTCCATATGGGCAAAACATTTCCCTTGAGGACTTTTTCATCCAGGGAAACAAAAAACAGTCACTCGAGGAATGTTCAGGAGGGTGGGGCATGGGAGTCATGCTGTTTTTGGTCAAAAACTACTGAACACTCAGTGTGATGTGGGCAGGTATGCTTGTAAATCACCCATCATGAAATGGGCGTGTTGAAAGAATCTCAAAAAAATGAAAAAAAATCACTGAAGCCAATGGGTTCCTAGGATACTTACCTAGTGGGGGAAGCCTGTACTACAAGGGGCCAGTCCTTCAAAAGAAAATTCCAGTTTTGGGGGGTTCCTCCTTGTAAGAGATTTTTTAAAATAATGACTGGGTGCAGTGGCTCATGTCTGTAATCTCAGCACTTTGGAAGGCTGGGATGGGAGGATCACTTGAGGCCAGGAGTTCAAGGCCAACCTGGGCAACATAGTGAGACCTCATCTCCACAAAAAATAAGAAAAATTAGTCAGGTTTGTTGGTGCACACCTGTAGTCCCATTTACTCAGGAAGCTGACACAGGAGGATCGTCTGAGCCCAAGAGTTGGAGGCCGCATTGAGCCATGATGTGCTACTGCACTCCAGCCTGGGCAACAGAGTGAGACCCTGGCTCAAAAAAAAGTTTTAACAAGATACTTTACATTCCCTTTTATATTAAGTCTTCAAACCCCAGTGTGCTCTTGACACTTCCAACACATCTCAATTTGTACTCACCACGTTTCAAGTGCTCAACAAGTCACACGTGGCCAGTAACCACCCTCTGAGGGCAGGACCCAGGCCTGCCTCTGCTGATGATGGTGTTCTCAGCCCCAGTACAGTGTCTAGGATGCAGCAGGAAGTCAAATAACTGAATCCACCCCAGCCTCCACGCCTCCAAAAATAGTTTCTAAAATGCAACATTCACATTTATCTACCTGGCCTTTTTCAGCAACTTAAATTTGTTAAGAAAAGGAAGTAAGACATGGGGTTGCCATATGCAATGCCGTGGGTTCCAAGGATCCTCCCCTCTGCAGGCAAATATTATCTTTGCTGAAGCTGGACTGACTTAACACAGGGTGTTTTTAAAATGTGACTGTGTTTTATTTTACACTGTGTGATCCACTTTGGAAGGGCAGAGTGCCTGTCTAGGGAAGCCCACTTAATTTCTCCCCTTTATTTAGAATGTTGGCTAATGCTATTACAAAGAGAAGTAGCTCTAACAAGTGGGTGCCCCCGACAGAGACACAGCTCATGAGTTCAGAGAGCAAAGGAGTTTAACAGCAGCTTCCGAATAGCCAGTCCTCCTTGTGGTGTGGAGATAATTAACAGCATGCAGAAGACTGCATACATTCGACCATTCCGACCCTCTGCAAAATTCAAATCTGCAGTTGATTTATTTCCTGGGCTCCTGAAACCAGCTTGGTCAAAATTACCCAGGAATAGGATTAGCCAGTCATTGCCCCCTGGGGATTCAGGACAAAGCAAGTCAGCCATGGTCAGCGTGGAACTGGCCACATACAATGACACGCAGACCTGCAGGATGGCAAGGCCCCACCACGGGCCCTCCCCAATCTGGCCCTCGCTGCCTAGGCTGCAGCTGGAGGCATTTGGGCACAAGTGCATTAAACAAACACATATTGAATTGTGTTGGAGGTTAGGGGGCTGTGGTTGATTAAGTTGCACTCGTGAACCCTGCCATTTATCCGTCCCCTCTCCCCCAACCCTGTCTCCAGACCCTCTGCCATCTCACTCTGTGGTTCCTCGCGCTGAAGAGTCAGAGGATATTTCTCCAGCCCTTGATGTTGGGTTTAGTCACATGTCTTGCTTTGGCCAATGGAGTCTGACCAAAAACTCGAAAAGTGCATGCTCACTTGTGCTTGATGAATTCTGCTGTCGCCATGAGAACAAGCCCAGGCCAGCCTGCCACTCCCAGGAGAAGATGAGAGACACCAGGAGCACAGCAGAGCTTCCCCATGTGCCCAGCCTATAGCAACCCTCAGCTGACCCCGCAGGTCCATGAAAACAAATGATTGTTGTATTAAACCACTGAGATTAGAGGCGGCTTGTTAGGCAGCATTTTGTAACAATAGGTAACTGATGATGAGGGTCGCTGCCCTTTATCTCTGTAGATTTTAAGTAATTTCGAACCAACAGCCAGATAGAGATCCTCTAATTACCTTTATTTATAATGAAGTAAATTGGAGAGCTAGTCTGGCCCTGATACTATCTGTTACCTGTCCAGAAACCCTTCCTTTCTTCTTTCTTATTAACAGAACCCCTGTTTTATTCAACTATTGGGCTGCCTCGTTTCTTAGGGAAAGTTGGCCCGGCCTCAAGGAATAAATCATGATTGGTCTAAGCAGGGTTGGCAAACCACAGACCAAGAGCCAAATCTGGCACTCTGACTGTTTTTATACATACAGTTTTATTGGAACACAGCCAGGCCCATTCATTTATGCACAGTCTATGTATGCTTTAATGCCACAGTGGTACAGATGAGTCACTGCAGCAGAGGTTTTCTAGACCCAGGAGCCTAAAATATTACCATCTGGCCCTTTACCGAAAAAGTTTGCTATTCTCTAGTCTAAGACTTAGATTCTAAACTAATCATGCTAACCCTTTTCTGTACTTTGTCAGTGATTGTTTCAGGACTGGTCTATAATTCCATTCTGAGTGTTCTATTGAGGAACCACCACCACCACCACCCACCCCACACACACACACACATGCCTAGGGTGTGTTTGGGTGAGTTCTAGGCCATCTGCTAAGCTTTGAGGGAAATACTTTGATACAGAAATGTGTAGGGACATGCTGGTGCCAGAGTATATCATCTAGGAGCCTGAGGCCACACCAGTGTCTTCACTTCATTTTAACAGGGCAGGAAAAGCCATGAAAACCAGGAGCTTTCCCCTAAAAACTGGAACAAGACAAGGTTGCCCACTCTCACCTCTCCTGTTCAACATTGTGCTAGAAGTCCTAGCTAGGGCAATTAGACAAGAGAAGGAAATCAGGGATGTCCAAATAGGAAAAGAGGAAGCCAAGTTATCCCTCTTTGCTGATGATATGATCCTATACCTTGAAAATCCAAGAGAATCTGTCAAAAACCTGCTTGCACTGATAAAGGGCTTTGGCAAAGTCTCAGGGTACAAAATAAATGTGCAAAAGAGAGTTGCATTCCTATACACCAACAACAAGCAGGCGGAGACCCTAATTAAAAGCACAATCCCATTCACAATAGCCACACACACAAAAAAAGATGAAATACCTCGGCATCTTCCTAACCCTAACCAGAGAAGTGAAAGACCTTTACAATGAGAACTACAAAACACTGCTCAAAGAAATCCAAGAAGACACAAACAAGTGGAAAAATATTCCATGCTCATGGATAGGAAGAGTCAGCATTGTTAAAATGTCCATCCTACCAAAGGCAACCTACAGAGTCAATGCAATACCCAGTAAGTTACCAACATCATTCTTCTCAGGCCTGGAGATGACAATACAGAAATTCATATGGAAACATAAACGACCACAAATAGCCAAAACAATCCTTAGCAAAAGAAACAAAGCAGGAGGTATCACACTTCCAGACTTCAAACTTTACTATAAGGCTACAGTAATCAAAAAAGCCTGGTGTTGGTATAAAACAGGCACATAGATGAATGGAACAGGGTAGAGATTCCGGAGGCAAAGCCTCAATTCCTCAGCCAACTCATCTTTGACAAAGCCTCCAACAACAACCACTGGAGAGAGGAGAACCTATTCAGTAAATGGTGCTGGGAAAACGGGCTGACCACATGCAGAAGATTGAACCAGGACCCCTACCTATCACCATACACAAAAATTAATTCTAAATGGATCAAAGACCTAAACATAAAACCTCAAACTGTAAGAGTCTTAGAAAATGCAGATTTTTTTTTCAAAGTGAAACAAAATTTTTCTGAGTGGAAAATGCATAGTATGCAGAATTTAAATGTGCTTGATGACAGAGTGGCTGTACAAATATTTTAGAAAAAGAATGCTAACATTTTTTACTTATATATCAATGATTACCAAGTTTTATGTATTAAAAATGATACTAATTATTTTCAAAAACATTATTATACATTGCAGGTAATAGAACAGATAATAAAAAACAGAATCTCTCTCTTGCTCTACCTTTCTCTCCCTTTCTTTCTGTTTCTTTATCTCTCTCTTTTTCTCTGGTATCTCATCTTTCTATTTGTATATATTTGTATATAAATGCTGACCTTTGCAATAAATGATAATAAAGTTCAGTAAAAAAAGTCCACAGTTGAAAATAACTAAAAAATAACAGTCATTCAGTTGACTGTAATTTAAAATTGGATATTACATGAAACAATCAAATATAAGTTAAATTGATAAAATATTCTGGGAGAAGTGAAAAATTGGTACAAGAGCTGCATATGGAAAATCTATGAGAGACACAAGTGAATCATGTTTTATATTTAAAAGAATGTTTAAAGCAGTATTATAGAAAATAAACATAATTAGTTTGCGATTCAATTCAAATTATTTTTAAAACTCCAAGATTTATGGGTGAAGGGAATAAGTAAAAGTGTAGTTTTGGCATAATGATTGAGAAATGTAGTTTAAAATACGCCATTAAATATTAACAACTCATAAAACAATCATAGACTAGACATATCAAATTATAAAGAAGAATTAAAGGTCTTGAGCAACACATTTATAGAATACGTGTAAGCTAGATATAAAATTCTGTATAAATAGAAAATAAAATATTCTAATAAATAAAATACGTAGATGATATATTGCTCAAATAACACAATATACATAATCAATCTACTGACTTCAATTTATTATTTTTTTAATTTTGATCTCCATTATGCATGGTTTACTTCCACCGTGAGAGTTAGTTTTACTTCTCCATAAACATAGAAATAATATTTTATTTCTTACTATCTGAACTATATTTGTGATAGGCAATGCACAGAGAAGAAGCTGAGACAAAGGAAATAGTGCCCAATAAAATCACTATAACTGTATTTTTACTCCTTTTTTCTCTTGAGTGTATTATTATTATTTTGAGTAGGAGTCTCACTCTGTCATTCAGGCTGGAGTGCAGTGGCACGCTCACGGCCACTGCAGCCTCGACCTGCTGGGCTCAGGCAATCCTTCTGCCTCAGCCTTCCAAGTAGGTAGAACTACAGGCGCGTGCTACCACACCCAGCTTATCTTTTTGATTTATTGTAGAGATGAGGTCTCACCAAGATGCCCAGGCTGGTCTTGACCCCTGAGCTCAGGCAATCCTCTCACCTTGGCCTCCCAAAGTACTGGGATTATAGACTTGAGCCACTGCGCCCAGCCTGTAGTATTATTTTTACTGAGCTTAAACTGATAGCTTTTATAAATTTTTAATTGAATTCTGCTGGACATGATATGAGTTCAGTACCTTTAAAATGCCGATAAATGCTAAATGATAATTCACTATGATAGTCATGAAAAATAGTGCAGTTGAGTAAAAAAAAATGTGGGTAAGGTTTGTGCTAGTAATGATCTACACAAATTGATTTGTCAAGCAACAGTATATTAATATCCTGGTTTCCACCTGGCCTGAATTTCAAGTCCTCTTTAAACAGCTGAACCAGTAAAGATGAGCAATTTCTGTAGTTTAGATTTGGTCTCCCTAGAGGTCAAAAGATGATTCATTTACCATGCTACTGTGGTAAAACTGTTTAACAAAGAACATAACCAATGACTGAACTTGGTACAAAGTATTATCCAAATTTCACAGTACTTTAAATCAGATAAAATGACCATCTGTTTTCACTGAGCCATAAGTGTAGTAATTAAACTATGGTTAATATTTACTAAAGTGATTGTTCATGAAATAGAAAAATTAAGATGGACATATAGAAACAACACAGTTGAAGTATTGTAATGTTACTCTATTAATGAAAAATATGGTTTACACATCTGTTGAGAGATTTCCAGGAATTTTAAAATATTGGTCTTAAAAAAAGCACCCCCAATATAATAAAATATTACGTTTTGTGATTTTTTTAGATGTTGGAGTTTATCTGAAAAGAATATGACACTGATTAACATAGCCTGTTTTCATAATGTTGTATATGAATTTATAAAATGTACATATTAAAATAAAACAAAAATGTTTGGAATCCAATAGTTTTGAGGAATTGACAAGCAGTAATACAAAATGTTAAAATATAAATTAGTAAATCCAAAATAAAACTTAATTCTTAAGTTTTTAGAGGTCACAGAAATGTGATATAATAGAAAGATATTTACAGAAAAAGAAGCACACATTAAAATGTGGTGAGAGAGGAAATTCCTTTTTTCACATATTTTTTAGATTTATAAATATTACTGATTACTGCTGGAATTAATCCTACCCTGTGAATAGAATCCTTTAAAGGACAGTAACTCTTGGTATTTTCTGGGCCATCCTCAGGAGACAGGAGTTCAAGTTTGAAATTACAGAGGATGATAATGTTACCTTTCTCAAAGAGTATCATGAGTGGTCTAAGGTACAAGAAATGTAGTGTGTAATACTATTCCAAAAATTTGAACTAAGGCCAGGTGCAGTGACCTATGCCTGTAAACCCAACACTTTGGGAGGTGGAGGTAAGAGGATTTCCTGAGCTCAGGGGTTTGAAACTAGCATGGGCAACTTGGTGAAGCTTTGTCTCCACAAAAAAAAAAAAAAAAAAAAAAAAAAAAACCCGACAAGGTGGGCACACACAGTTGTTTAAGTTTATTTGGAAGGGGGGGTGAACACAAAAAAAAAAGTGAGCCC
>CAUYQG010253056.1:0-14347 GCA_963574415.1 Tarsius wallacei
ATTATGATAAATGTTCAGGGTCCGCTTATGAGTAAGAACATGTGGTACTCAGTTGTTTCTGTGATAGATCGCTGAGTATGATAGACTCTAAATCCATCCAGGTTGCTGTGAAGTCCATTGTTTGTCCTTCTTTATGGCTGCATAATGTTTTATTTTTTTGAGTCGGAGTCTCACTCTGTTGCCTAGGCTGGGTGCAGTGGCACAGTCACGGCCACTGCAGCCTTGACCTGCTGGGCTCAGGCAATCCTTCTGCCTCATCCTTCCAAGTAGCTGGAACTACAGGCATGCACTACCATACCCGGCTTATTTTTTGATTTATTGTGGAGACGAGATCTCACCAAGTTGCCCACGCTGGTCTCAAACCCATGGTCTCAGGCAATTCCCTCATCTCGGCCTCCCAAATTGCTGGAATTACAGGCGTGAGCCACCAAGCCTGGCCTATATTCTGGATACAAGACTCTTATCAGATATACTGTTTGCAAATAATTTCTTCATTCTCCATTCTTATAACTTGTGTTTACCTTTTTTTTTTTTTGAGATAAGATTTCACTCTGTCACCCAGACTGGGGTGCAGTGGCACAATCACGACTCACTGGAGCCTCAAACTCCTCAGTTCAAGCAATTCTTTTGCTTCAGCCTCCTGAGGAGCTGAGACTACAAGTGCACACCACCATACCAGGCTACTTTTTCTATTTTTTTTTTGAAGAGACGAGGTCTCACTTTGTTTCCCAGGCTTGTCTTGAACTTCTCTTCTCAAGTGATCCTCCTACCTTGGCCTCCCAAAGTGCTGGGATTACAGACATGAGCCACTACCTGGCCAAAAAATGTTTTTACTTATGATGACTATAACTGTTTTTCTTTTGTTGCTTGTGCCTTTGATGCCACACTTAAGAACCTATTGCCAAATTCAAGGCCAGATCTACTTTTAAATTTTCGTTCCCCACCATGAACCTTCATCTTGTGATTTACCCACAGCAAACATCTAATAAATCCTTAGACATTCAGTTTTCTTCACCTGACAAACCTTTTTCTTCCTTCCTGATTCAATTCAAATTTCACCTCAATAAGTCTTCTCAAATTCCACAGAGAGGGGTAACTTCATAAGATGCATCCCTCTTTCAGGCACAGATCCTACCTCTATACTCACCTGACATTTAAATTTACCTTTGTGTTATTCTCTCTTTTTAAGATTGAGGTGCTTTGAGCACAGGGATGGTTGCTATTTTGCTCTGAGGCCTATGCTCAATATGTTCATGGAGTCGAGGGGTGAACGAACATTTATGAAAAACAATGCAATCTCTTGTCATATAGCATAAAAGCCATTCCTTGCATCATCTCAGTTTTGTAGAGAGAGAAGATAGATTTCCCAATGCAAAGGTCAGATAAATGTTAAGATTGATTGAAATTCATGACATTTTCATTTGCTTCTGAATGCCCAGCAAAGTTCTTCTCACCTCACCTACTTTCTGTGGTCCTTTTTGGGGACCTCGCCATTCTCTCTTAAGGTTGCACATGACATAAGAAGTCGGGAGAGGAGAATTTCACATGAGATTTAACCTGGGCTTCATATTTCTAAAGGCATACCCCGGTTTACTATTTTATTTAAAGCTAAGGGTGTGCTATTAATGGGGAAAAAAGTAAGTAATGGGAGTCAGGAAATTTCATCGAAGTGTATAAAAATGAATGCTATTCAACTGCCTGAATTTCAATCTTCTCTGATTCCCAACATAGTCATAATAAGACATAAGTCTCCCCTTACCTCTGTTTCTTTTTTTCTTTTCTCTTCTTTCTTTTAGTATCCCACACCTTTTCTTATTTCCCTCTTTTGCCTTAGTTTTGGGGCAATCTTGGAAACTATGATTTTGACAAAATAAAATTCTTTTTTTTACTTCTGGGTGTTGTAGTTCTCATGCGATGGCACATTAGTTTTGGGAGGAGCAAGATCACCAGTTTATATTGTCAGTGATTTTCTTAGATTGAGATAAGAAGTAGCCCCGAATTTATAGTTGGGTGGCCATGACATCACAGAGTATGGTGGTAAGCTCCTAGCCCATTGTGAAATAGCAACTATGTGTGTGTGAGGCCATGACAACCTAACTTTTGCAATATACTTCATTAGTTCTACATAGTTCTGAGAATTCATAAAAAGCCCTCATACTTTTAGAGAAGGACAAACCATTTTCTAGCCATGGTAACGATCAGACCCTGAACAGAACCTAATACTGTTTGATCTATCACTGATCTCTCTCTGAAAGAGAGTGGCTGACCTACTCCTGTCTCTGTAACAAACACAATCCCAAAACAAGCCCATCCCCCATATCAGCAGTTTGCTTTTTTCAGAGAGACTCTGCCTGATGTAGCAAAACTTTCCCTTACTCAGGTAAGAAATAAATTCAGTCTTTTGATTTCAGAAATTGTGTGAGGGTCTTACACTTTGTTAGTTTTCCATTACTTCCTGAATATCTGCTTATGCCAATATTACATCAGTCATCAATGCTACATATGATATATGATGCTAAATCTAATAGTTATTGAGCATGAATAGAGCATAAAAGGAGGTGTATCCATGTTATATATGTTGGCAGACACTGGAATCTGGGTGCCCCACCTTTCACCATGAGCCAGGCTTGCATAGGATCTGAAGCCCTGCCCTGTGTATGAAAGGGGTAAATGACCCTGACAAGCTCTGGCTTGGTCCCCTCCCCCCCAGCAGCACGTGTGTTACTAGCCCCACACAGGAAGAAAACTGGTCAGGGCACTGTGGCCGGTGAATGAAGCCCAAGCAGAAAATAGTGGACAATATGATTCTATACCTAGGGAGTCTGTCGAAAGCCTCCTCACACTGATAAACGACTTTATGTTTATGTTACCAAAAAAATGGCTTCTATTGTCCTAAAAAGTCTTGGGTCACAAAATCAATGTGCAAAAGGCAGTTGCATTTTTATACAACAGGGACAGCACGTGAAGAATCAAATAAAAAACATAATCCCATTCACAATGTCCACAAAAAAATGAAATGAAATACCTTGGCATCCACCTAACCAGAGATGTGAAAGACCTTTACAACAAGAACTACAAAACGCTGCTCAAAGAAATCAAGGATGACACAAACAAATGGAAAAACATCCCATACTGATGGATAGGAAGAATCAAAATTGTCAAGATGTCCATCCTACTCATGGCAATATACAGATTCAATGCAATGCCCATCAAATTACCAACATCCTTTTTCACAGACTTGGAAATTACAATACAGAAATTCATATAAAAACAGAAAAGCACAAATAGCCAAAACAATCCTAAGTAAAAGGAACAAAATGCAAGGTATCACACTTCCAGACTTTAAACTTTATTACGAAACTACAGTAACCAAGATGGCATGTTACTGGTACAGGAATAGGCACACAGACCAATGGAACAGGACAGAGATTCCAGAAGTAAAAACATGGTCTTTCAACCAACTCATCTTCAGCAAAGTTACCAATAGCAATCATTGGGGGAAAGGAGACCATGGTTAGCAAATGGTGCTGGGAAAACTGGCTAACCACATGCAGAAGAATGAAACTGGACCCCAACATATCACTATCTACAAAAGTCAACTCAAAATGGATCATGAACTTAAATGTAAAACTACAAATTATAATAATCCTGAAAGAAAAGGTAGGAAATCCTCTACTGGACATTGGAGTAGGAAATGAGTTCATGACCAAGTCCCCAAAAGTAAATGCTACAAAAGCGAAGATAGACAGGTGGGATAGGACGTCATCAAACTGAAATTTTGCACAGCAAAAGAAAGCATCAAGAGAGTAAAGAGACAACCCACGGAATGGGAAAAATGTATCTGCAAATTATGCATTTGACAATGGTCTAACATCCAAGATCTACAAGGAACTCAAATGAAGTGAAAGGGAAAAAAACACCCCATTAAAAAGTGAGCAAAGACATGAACAGACACTATTAAGAGATGACATGCAAGCAGCCAGATGAAAAAATGCCCAGCTTCATTAATCATCAGGGGAATGCAAATAAAAACTACAGTGAGATGTCACCTAACTTTGGTAGGATGGCTATCATTAAATCAAAAAACAACAGATGCTGGTGCGACTTCGGAGAAAAAGGAATGCTTCTACACCCCGTTGGTGGGAGTATAAGCTAGTTCAACCTCTATAGAAAGCAGTGTGACGATTCCTAAAAGAAGTAAAAATCGATCTTCCGTATGATCCAGCAATCTTTCTCCTGGGAATATACCCAGAGGAACATAAATCGCTCTACCAAAAAGATACCTGCACACATATTTATTATCGTACTATTCATTATAGCAAAAACATGGAACCAACCCTGCTGCCCATTGAAAGTGAACTGGATAAAGAAAATGTGGTACATATACATGATGGAGTATTATGCAGCCACAAAGAAGAACTAAATCATGGCCTTTGCAGCAACTTGGATAGAGTTGGAGACCATCATAAGTAAACTATCACAGAAACATTTTAAGTGGGCCCTTATCACTAGTCACATTAGCACAAGGGTGGGATCGGCTATTGCTGGGCACTGCCAGGGGAGGGAGGGTAGGGGGCATGTGTCAACACACAGGGTACCTGGTCCACTACCAGGGAGAGTGAGGGCTGCCTAGAAGCCCAAACTTCACCGACACACAGCCTACTAGTGTAGCAAATCCTCACTTGTACTCCACAACTCTGTAATAAATTAATTAATAAAAAAGAAAAAAAATTGTAGATATGGGGTTTTACTATTTTGTTTGGGCTAGTCCTGGCCTCAAGTGAGTATCCTGCCTTGGCCTCCCAAAGCACTGAGATGATAGGCAGGAGCTGCCACACTTGGGCTAATTTTCTAAAAATTTAAGTCAGAAAAGTGGAGGTTTCAAATTTATTGCTCTTGGCTCAATTCAGCCTATAACTGTGCTCTTAAACATACTCAAACCAATTTTGGAAATCTGAAAATATTTTACATTTAAGTCTAGCTTTTCATATTTTATCAATGAAATGGTAAATCTGTATCCCAGTGTCTCCACTTCTGCATAAAAACATTCAGCAGCAAAAAAGGAGCTGTTGCTATTGCCACTGCCACTACTGCTTCCAGCTTTCTTTCTTTTAGATTCGGGGTTTCACATGCATGTTTGTTACATGAATATATTGTGTAGCGATGGGCCTTGGGTCTCAGGTGGTCTATTTCCCAGATAGTGAACACTGTGCCCCATAGGTAATTTCTGAACCCTAACCTTATTGTTGTCCCCAGTGGCTATTATTTCCATCTTTGTGAATGTTTAGCTCCCACATATGAGTGAGAACATGTGGCGTTTGGTTTTCTGCTTCTGAGTCAGTATACTTAGGGTGATGCTCTCTAGTTCTATCCATATTGTTGCAAAGGACACTATTTCATCCTTTCTTACCACCACCACCTTTAAAGAGAGTGTAGTCTCTCTCTCTCTCTCTCTCTCTCTCTCTCTCTCTCTCTCTCTCTCTCTCTCTCTCAACCAGTCTTGGGATTTTCTATTGTTGCCCCAACAGGGGGACAGATAGTCAATTTACCTTTATCACCATTCTTTCCTTGTGGCTTTTCTTATAATATGGCCTATTACTCTGTACACCATCCTCTGTCATTCAGTTGTTTGCTTTAATTGTATTACAGAATCAGAAAGTGAGCATTATCGTTCATTCACAGGCTCTTAAATTTGACCCCTTTTGACTAATAAAAAACAGTAGGGTGACAAACACATTGCTAGTCAGCCTGTGTTATGAGTTCTTTTACCTTACTGGTGTAGCATCTTGATTTCCTATTCTTGCAAGGCTATACATTAAGTGTTCACAACTCACTTTTGGGGGCCTTTTGTCTTTTCTCATTTTTTCATTAATAGCATATTATCTCTTTTTGAAAAAATATTTTATCCCTTGCTTTTTGCTGCTGTGGCAGATTGTAAAAATGGCCACACATAATTCTATTTCTTCTGTCTATGAGCTAGGGAAGTGCTTCTCACACTGACTCGGGGCTGGCCTTGTGATTTCCTTTGGCCAATGGGACATTAACGAGCACAATGTAAGCAAAGTCTTGGAAAGTCTTTGTGCATTGGGGCTTGCTTTCTTGCTGAACTTGAGAACTCTTTAATCACCACCATGTGAGTGAGCCTGAGTTAGCCTGCTGGATGATGAGAGACACATGGCTAATTCATCCTTATTACCCAGCTGATATTCAGTCAGCTGCCAGATGTGTGAGTGAGGTTGTCCTAGATAAACTTGCCCAATCAGAAAAACCATCTAGCTGACCCACTGAGTAGTAAGAAATGAGAAATGCTTGTAATAAATTTTTGTTTTAAGCCACTAACTTTGGGGATGGTTTATGATATAGCAACAGCTAACTGATACAACCTAAATGAAGAACATTCTATTACAAAAAATGGCTTCTATTATCCTAAAATGTCAATTTCATAAAAGAAAAGAAAGACCAAAGAACTCTTTCATATTGGAGGTGAGTAAAAAGGCAAAAAAGTCAAATGTAAAATGTCATACTGATTATGCAGTCATAAAGAAGGACAAAATTATGAATGTTGCAGCAAATGGGATGGACTTAGAGTGTATAATACTGAGTGATCTATCACAGAAACAAAGAACTGAGTACCACATGTCCTCGCTCATAAGCAGACCCTAAACAATTATCATAATACTATAAGAAAGGGATTGGCAGTAGTGGGAAACTGCCAGGGGAGGGAAGAGGGCACACCTCATCAATAAGGGTACCTGATCTCAAATAACATGAAGTGGGGACCAAAGTGAGGCCCAAACTTTACCTACACAATGATCTTTTGTATACCTAACCTTGAATTGTACCCCATAACTTTAAAATAAAAAACAAGACAAAAATGTCATATTGAATTGGATCTTGGACTGGGTGGGGGAAATGCTCTAAAGAACATTGTTGGGACAATTGCTAAAATTAGAATATGAAATGTAGAATAGATAAAAGTATTGTGGCAACATTACTTTTCTTGAATTTAAGGATCGTATTGTGGTTATGTAAAAAAATTCTGTTCTAGCCGGGCTCGGTGGCTCAGCCTGTAATCCCGTGCCTTTGGGAGGCCGAGGTGAGTGGATAGCGTGAGCCCGCGGGTTCGAGACCCGCCTGGGCAACTTGGCGAGACCTCATCTCTATAATAAACCAAAAAAAAAAAAATTAGCCGGGCGTGGTAGCGCGCGCCTGTAGTTCCAGCTACTTGGAAGGCTGATGCGGAAGGATAGCCGGAGCCCAGCAGGTTGAGGCTGCGGTGGCCGGGAGCGGCCACTGCACTCCAGTCTGGGAGACAGAGTGAGACTCCAACTCAAAAAAGAAAAATTCTGTACTTAGGAAACACACTGAAGTATTATGAGGTAAAGTGGCATAAGTTATGCAATCTACTCTCAAATAATAGAGTAAAACTAATACAGTGTGTGTAAGAGAGAGAGAGAGAGAGCAGGCAATGAGGGAGGAAAAGAGAATTATAAAGAAACTTATCAGTCTCAGTAAGGTTATAAGGGAGTTCTTTTCACTATTCTTGTATCTTTTAAGCTTAAAATGTTTTAAAAAAATAAAAAGAAAGATTTGACATTCAAGGAAATAAAAAACTGATAGTTTCCTCCAGAAATTGCCCAATAATATTATCTCGATACATTTGTTTTAGGCAAAAGTCAAGATACTCATTTATGTAGACATCAGACCTGGGAGCATTCAGAGTCAATGCTCTTGGCCACCATGCTATACTTCCCATAGATACTAAAATGTTAACAATCTGGATAGAGGATAGAAAGGGACTCTCACTTGCTAAGTCACACATTACTTTAATATCGTCACAATTTCATGAGTGCATATTTTGTGTGTAGTCAGAGAGACAATATAGTTCACAATTTTAAAATTATATCTAAGTACCATCCCTGTCACTCTAAGTTCTAACCTGATTTCCCCCCCCTATTAATAGTTATAGCTACTAGACAGTATGCATACTTTCTCCAACTAGAACATGTGCTTCAAGAGGACAGGGATTTTGTCTGTTTTGTTCACTGCCGTGTCCTCAGTGCCTACAACAGTGCCTGGCACACTGCTGACATTCAATAAAGGAAATGAATGAACGGCAAAAAAAAAAAAAAGAAAATATATTTTATTTATAAAATAAATTAGAGTGAGAGAGAAAGAGGAGATTCACCTCCCCAAGATAGGAGAGGGAGTCAAAGCCAGGAGAATTAGCCTGGCCATAGCTCAAAGAGCACATGGCAACACCATAACTTAGCAAGGCTATGGCCGCAATGGCCATGGCAGTCGTTGTGGTAATGGCTGACTTGGGTGCTTATTATTGAAATGGGAAATGGAGAATCCTGGAATCACCTTCATTTCTTGCCACCACATGTGAAGAGAAACAGAAGTCCTTTAAAGGTAGAGGATAGAGAAAGGATGTTGAATAGACAGCAGGAAATTTGGATTGTTGTCTTGTTCTGGTCCCAACTATCTTTATGTCGTAAAGCAAGTTATTCAATTCTCTTGGCTTCAATTTTCTTCCTAGATTAAATGGGATGGTAATCTCTTAAGGTTTCCATTGATGCTAACATAACATCACTTAGAAAAGTAAGCCAAATGTATGATTAATGACTGCTGGTGCTGCAATGTGAGTGACCTTTTATTGTTATGTGGTAACTCCACATGACACATATTTAAAGATGCCTTGTTCAATATGTAGAAGCATAGAGAGCATAGACTTGAGTTATTATATAGCTGCTCCTGTGGAATTCAGGCTGCCTGGGGGTGATGTGAGTAGACAATGATTTTTGCATGATCATGATATTGAACATCTCATTGGTGATCAGGTAAGTTATATAAAATTGCAAGGATTGGGGTTGATAAGGATCAGCTTCCCAACACGCCTGCATGCACATGCATGCACATGCGCACACATACACACACACACACACACACACACACACACCCTAGCTTCCCCAGCACACCAAAATGACAAAGGAAAGAAGAATCACAATGACATAAATGACAAGGTGACATATGGAACAGAAAGACACATTATAATCTGGAAGGCATGTAGTAGTTCGCCCATAGGGGAGACATATTTTTAGCAGCACTAAAATTTAGCCCAAATAAGAATGCCAGGGTCACTGTGAAAAAGTGACCTAGACCCTTTTGCAATTGTCAAGGATTTGGGGCATATAACAGAAATGGCATGATTTAGAAAAGTGGTAGATATCTCTGGTTCTTGGTATCCTGCTGCCTTATTCTGTGTCCTAATCATCTTCTCTCTCTTTGTGTCTTATCTTCACATTTCTCCCCTCCTGCTTTTTGACCCCTTCCAAAGGCTGGCAGCACTTGTGAGCAATACTTAAACCCTTTGGGGGTCTTTCAGGGGAAGGACACTATTTTAAAAAACTTTTTATTGATGTAAGTGTACAGCTGAATGAATTTTCACAAACTGAATGCACCCTGCAACCAGCATGCCCATCCAAAAAGAGAACATTACCTGCATCCCACAAGCCATATTCATGTCTATTCCCATTTAATAGCTCTCTCCAAGGGTAACAATCCTTCTGGCTTCTAACAAAACAGATTAATGTTGTCTGTTTGGAGCTTTATATAAATGGAATCACACAATCGTTATTCTTTTTTTTTTTTTTTTTTGAGTTGGAGTCTCACTCTGTCGCCCAGACTGGAGTGCTATTGTATCTTTTAAAGACATTTCTGTTGTATCTTTTGCTCAGTATGTGCTTGTGAGATTCATCCATATTGGTGCATACAGCTATAGTTTGTTCATTTTCATTGCTGTGTAGTATTGTGTGTAAGGTACAACACTATTCACTGCACTCTTGGTGGGCATGAGTATGGTTTCTGCTTTTTAGTTATTATGAACAATGCTGCTCTGAACATTCTGGTATTTTTGGAAAGTATATGAATGCATTGGCTGTATACCTGAGAGTGGAGTTATCTTAGGAGATGTTTGTGCTCAACCTCAGAAGATACCGTGAGGACACTTACCACTCATTTACAAGTGCCTTTTATGGGCTAAGTACTTGCTATGTCATCACAGTGATCTTACTTTTGAGCTTATGCTGCAGATGAAGACACTGAAATTTGGAAGGTTTAAATAAGTTATATAAGGTTTCTCATTGGGCTAGATCAGGGATTGGAACCTAGCCTGGCTTGACTTCAAAACTTGTTTTTTAAATGATGCCCTCCCATTAGCCTCTGATCTCTGACTTAGAACCATGAAGGACTATTTTCATATGGTTTAAGGATAAATGTCAATGGCTTTCCAAATAATGTTGTCTGTTTCATTGGTAACATTTCTAGCTATAAAAATCTTTGATGTGTGTATTGCCTGGAAATGCTGGCAAAAGGAAAGGATACACAAAGTGGTAGAGATGTGTGTTCTCTCTGTTCCCAGCAGAGAGCATAGAACAATAGCCATAGATAGCTCCCTATCCTTTAAAGATTTGGGCTCCCCTTTCATGGTGTTTAAGTCGTTGCTGGAAAACCAAGAACAACATTTTCCATTCCCCTTGTGTCTAGTGGGATATATAACATGTTCTCACCACAGGGATGTGAGTAGAAGTGATGTGTGTCATCTTCAGGCATAAGTAGTTGACAGAAGATATTCCTTCTTCTCTTCATCTTTTCCTGCACACCAAACACATACAGAAGATTCAACAGTAGCCTTTGAGGCCAAGGTGATGGTGAAGCCACTGAGAGAGGCTGGGTCTCAAATCACTGCTTAGAAAAGAGGAATCGACCTGCCAATCAGGTACTTTGAGTGAATGACAAACTTCCATTGTGTTAAGCCTCTGAATTTGGAGACTTATCTGTTATAGCAGCTAATGTTATTTCAACTAGTACACCAGGGAAGTCTCCATGTTCCCACCATTTCCTCCTGCCTTCATCATCTGGATACTGGAACTCCCTCCATAGCTGAAACCTTGAAGACTTACTTTAGGATCATAGGAATTGAATGCTCTGCTTCACAGTGACTTGATCCGATTATCTTTGCAAATCATCTTCAGTCCCATTATTTATGGCATGTTCTGTGACAATGTGATACAATTTTATGTAATTTAGCCTTTGAACCTCCTTGTTCTGTGCAAAGGAAGACATTACAGACTGAAAAAGGGCCTTTTCACGGCTGCAATGGAAAATTTAGCAGAACCTCTTTTTCTATGTAGCCAAGCATTTGTACAACCCTTTTACACCTCTCAAACTTCAATCCTCACAAGAGCTTTGTGACATAGCACAGGCAACTATTATTATCTCCATTGGGCAGTTGACAAAAATGAAGTGCAGAGAGGTTAAGTCATGCTAGACTGGAATCCAGACTTATGACTCCAGTCCACTGTCCTTTTAACTCCTCTCTGATGTGTCAGTGTCTGTTAGGAGTCAGAATTATCACAGAATCTACTAAACCCATTATGACAAGCTGTTACATTTGGGATTCTTTAGTCTGGGTCGGAGGAATCAGTAATTTAAAGAAACTAATAATTTCTCTACAATTTATTTAAAGGCAACTTTTTGTGGGCTAATTTTTCTTACCGGTTTCTATAGCTTTATTAGCCTATCAAAGGACTGTGATGTACAGCTGTGTCGATTGAATACTACATAACAATATCTGGCAGTCAATATGGTCATATCATGGGGATTTAAATGTCACAAGATCCATTTTGGCATATTCTAGACACAGACCTGAGCCCCATCTCTACATGTGTGAGTCCTTTCTCTTTCCTTCTGCTTCAAGACTTTAAAACTAGTAAGTTTCCCAAATTCTGATGCTTATCTCTTCTTGCCCACCCCTTTATCTTATTTCTAAATTCACACTGTCCACATGCCGTAAGTATTCCTTTTTTGGTTTGTTGTCTATCAAGATTTTTCTTTCTTTTTTCTTTCCTTGTGTCAGAGTCTCACTCTGTTGCCCAGGCTGGAGTGCAGGGGCACACTCAGGCCATTGCAGCCTTGACCTGCTGCGTTCAGGCGATCCTTCTGCCTTAGCCTTCCAAGTAGCTGGAACTACAGGCACACACCACCATACCTGGCTAATTTTCTGATTTATTGTAGAGAGGAGGTCTCGCCAAGTTGCCCAGGCTGGTCTCAAACTCCTGGGCTCAAGCAATCCTCTTGCTTTCACCTCCCGAAGTGTTGGGATCACAGGCGTGAACCACCGCGCCCAGCTAATATTTGTCCTCCTTTCTCTGCTGACCTCTCCTTGTAGGTTCCATTTCCTTCCAAGGCCTCCTCATCCTTGCCTTTTGTATGAGCTTTAGAGGACTGACCAAATCATGAAGATTTTGATTCTCAGTACCCCCATATGAGGCACAGTCCCATCACTGTTCTGTCTGTCATATAGACCCCTCATGTGAAATGCCTTCCCTAGTTCTACCCATTCTTCCAAGCCCTGCTTAATTATTAATTTATACATGCAAAGTTCCTTCAGCCCTCTGATCTCTCTATCCTTGAAACACATCCATGGGATACTGTGGAAGAGCCCTAGAATAGGAATCAGGAGCCCTGGGTTTAAAATGACACTGCCATGAACCCTGTGGCCTTGGGCAAGTCACGTAGGTCTTCTGAGCCTCAGTTTTTACTTCTGTAAATTGAGAGCATTTGGCTAATAACTTCAGAATTCCTTTCCAAATAGCGATTCTCTAAATTTAGCCCTGATTTAAACTGATGGGAACCAAGTTTTTGGCAAGTGCCCTATTTAGTTTTCCACAAATACCAGAGATATTCAGAAAGTCTTGGTCTATTTCCTAGAAGTAAGTACCTAAGGATTCAAATAATGTGAGCTTTTTGGAAAATAATTAAGTCATACATTTAGTTTTTTTTCATCAGCATACATTTACTTAGTATATTAGTTAGCTAATGCTACATTAAAAATTGCCTCAGGGCTTAACAGCTTAATACAACAAATATTTATTATTGCACAGTTTCTGTGGGTCAAGAATCTCCTCATGGTTTAGCTGGGTCCCTTGGCTCAAATTCTCACAAGGCCGCAATCAAAGTGTTGGCCAGGACTTCAGTCAACTCCAGGTTCAACTGGTGGAGGATATGGTTGTTGTCAGGATTCAGTTTTGCACAGGTTATTGGACTGAGGACCTCAGTTTTTTGCTGTATGTTGGCCAGAGGCTTCCCTCAGTTCCTTGCTACATAGGCTTCTCCATAGGGCAATTTACTACATGGCAGCTTGCTTCTTCTGAGTGAGCAAGCAGCAAGAGCCAGAGAAAGAGAAAAAAAGACAGAAGAAACAATTGATATGGTTGTTAGCATGCAGTTGCTTTGTGCAGATATCTTTCTTAGTGCCAGCAACACTCTGATACTCAGAGCACTGTAAAACATATGTGTTTGTGATTCATTCTAAATGCAAATTGAGAACTTAGAACTTGATTCATTCTAAATGCAAATTGTATTTGGAGTAAAAATGTTGTATTGATTTTTTTAAGGCATAAGTATAATTTTTAAATACAACCTTCATTCCACTGAAAAGCACTTAGGTAAAGTTTGGATATTAAAAACCAAGAGGCATTCTCCTGAGAAAACATTAACCAAAGACAAATTCTGTGTGGTATACTTGTGTCACTTTTACTGTAAATAGTGCTGATATTAGAAAATGTGATTTACATCTGTGGACAAGCAGGCTCTAAAATTCTGTACTTTTGAATTAACCAGACTTATCTGTTGAGTCATAGATCACACTGTAGAACTGAAGGCTTTCCCTCGAGGGAAAAGTTGAAAACATTTTCTCCATAGAAAACATTTTCGTTATGTTGAAAACATAAGGCAGGACCAGAACACAACATACAATTTTGGAGAGTAGGCATCATCCAAGAAGAAGGAGAGAGAGAAGGGTGTTGAAAAACACCTTGAAATTCCCTAGTCATATCCAGTCACTCTTTCTGTGGAGGAGCTGAAGGAGGTGAGAAAGACTAGCCTAGTAAGTGTCCTCCACATGTAAATAAATTACACTTTGCATGCATGAATCTCACAATAGAGTTACAAATCAGGTACTACTATCTTTGTTGCCAGTACAGATGGAAAAATGAGAGTGATTAAGCCACACATAAAGGAACAGAAACAGAAAGGAAGGGAAAGTGGCACATTTGACTCAAGCCTAGGTCCATCTGATGCTAAATCTTGTGTTCTTAATCACAGAGAAATGCTGTCTTACCATTTTGTGTATTCAGCTTAACTTTTTTTTTTTTTTGAGTTGGAGTCTCACTCTGTCGCCCAGACTGGAGTGCAGTGGCCGCTCCCGGCCACCGCAGCCTCGACCTGCTGGGCTCCGGCGATCCTTCCGCCTCAGCCTTCCGAGTAGCTGGAACTACAGGCG
>CAUYQG010253057.1:0-67500 GCA_963574415.1 Tarsius wallacei
TGTACCACATTTTTTTAATCCAGTCCTCTTTTGATGGACAGCATGGTTGCTTCCAGGTTCTTGCTATTGTGAACAATGCTAGAATAAACATATATGAACAATTTTTTTGAATTAGGTATTGTGTCCTCCAAACCTTACACTAGCCTTTTCAAGAGTGAGGACTATTAGGTTCCAGTATTTGAAAATACTTGATACTTTTCTGTGACATTTACAAAGAGGTGAGAAAATAATGTTTATTTTTCATCCTCACATATAGTTCTCATGTACTTTAACTGATTACAGATTTGCAATATTCCTTTTCATAATTTTGTATCAGGAATTTTTGGAGGCTTTGCCCAAATGCTATAACTTTATAAATAGTATTTTAATTTGGGGATGAATAATTTAAATTATTTTAATAAACTAGCAAGTCCCTGTGATGTTTTTAATCAAGATTAAATAGGTAAAATATATTTTTTTAATAATTACCTTAAAAAGTGAATTCAATCTGACATACTTAATTCTTTAGAATTATTATAAAAATTTGTGGATTTCCAAAGTATTCGGATTATACTTTGAAAAATAAAGTTAAAGTTAATACTTTTTATTATATTTTTAAGCTCTGGGAGGGGTATCGAAAAACCCAACAAACATTTTTTTAAAGATTAACTTCAGCATTGAGTCCAGAGAACTGTGCCCATATACTTAGCTTTAAAGGGACTTTCCATGAAGAACACAAGTTTTTGCAGACATCTGGGACTGTCTTGCATTGTACCCAATAAGCACTAAGAAAGTAGCCTAGACCCAGTTTGAACTCCACTTTTATGTCATTGGGAAACCAAGAATATTGACCAATTGTACTAAAAGGAGCCCCTATGCAGCTTCTTTTTGCGGTAAATCTTTGTAACTAGTATTCTCACACTGGTGTAACTGAAGGATGATTCTCTGTAGAGAGCATGGCCTCAGCTACTACTGACCTCATAGTACAAGGCATAGTGCAAGGCATGTGAGTATTTGAAATATGGTGAGCCAGCCAGGCACAGTGGCTCATGCCTGTAATCCCAGCACCTTGGGAGGTCAAAGTGAGAGGATGCTTGAGTCCAGGTGTTTGAGACCAACTGGCAACGTAGCAAGACTTCATCTCTACAAAAAAAAATTGAACAATTAGCCAGGCATGGTGGCACATGCCTGTAATCCCAGGTACTCAGGAGGCTGAGATGGAAGGATTGCCTAGGAAGTTGAGGCTGTGGTAAGCCATGATCATACCACTGCACTCCAGCCTGAGTGACAGAGTGAGATCCTGATGGATGGAAGGAAGGAAGGAAGGAAGGAAGGAAGGAAAGAAGGAAGGAAGGAAGAAAGAAAGGAAAGAAGGGGGAAAGGGAGGAAATAAATACGGTGAACCAAGTTACCTCTCCTTGGCCTTTCAAAATGCTGAGCATGTTTTTGTTTCTGAGTCATGAATGTTCAAAGAAGCAAGACTGTCACAAAGAAGGCAGGAATCATAGTTGACATAATATGCAGACACTTAATTTATAGAGTCTTCAGTGATCTCTGCATAAAGTTCCAATATCTCATTTATTTCCTTAAAACTATTTGAACTATCTGGAATTGGTCATTTGTTTGACCTAATCAGCATCCTTTCAATGACACACACACACCATTCATATCCAAATGTAAAGTGAAAGGGAGGCTGAGAAACTAAAAATTACATGGCACAGTGAAGAACTGTGGATGAAGACAGACTTTGAGTGAGGTACTACCTGGAGAGATTTGAGAAACTGAAATTTGTGTTCTTGGCACAGTATAAAGGACCCTAGGAAGTGGGACTGGGGGAGAATTACAGAAAGAAAGATAATAACTACCCTAAATCCTGTATAGAAACAGATGAGTTGCTATGCTCATTCTCTCAAGAGTTGATTGGGACACATTGTGGATTGCAGCTCTAAATGTCAAGTAAGGCAGTGTTTAGGCTGGAAGAGCAGCACAAGCTCCACATGGCTTTGAGAAATTGCCCATCTCTTATCTTTGTCACTCTTGCCAGAATCTATTAATAGGTGGCTCACACCAGTGTTTCCGAAAGGGTGCTCCATGGATCACTTGCATGAAAATCACTTGGGGCAGTTGTTAAAAATAAAGATGACCAGGTCCCACTCCAGACTTCCTGAATCAGAATCCTTGGGGGATGGACCACCAAATCTGCGTTTTAGTCAGAGTTCTCAAATGTACACTGAGAGTCGGAGAACCACTGGAATGATTCATTTGATGTGCCATGTAATTTTTTTCCTTTTTACGATATCTCCTAACACTTATACAGCACTTCTATTTTATGAGAGGGAACCCCTCAAAAACAGAATTTATTTGTAAAAAAATGTGTATTTATTCTTACATGTTTAAACTCAGTCATCTTCAAATTACTTTCCTTTTGATGCAATACACCTATCAGGATGCTTTTTCCACGGCTCAAAATAGTTTTTGAACATGTCCATTTGGATGCCTTTTAGTGCTTCTGCCATTTTTTGTTTCACCTCTTCCACATCAGCAAAATGTTTTCCTTTGAGGACATTTTCATCCAGGGAAACAAAAAAGAAGTCACTCAGGGTGAGATCAGGTGAATAGGGAGGGTGGGGCATGGAGCTGTGCTGTTTTTGATCAAAAACTACTGAACGCTCAGCATGATATGAGCAGGTGTGCTTGTAAATCATGCATCATGAAGTGGGCAAACATGTTGAAAGAATCTAAAAAAAAATTCACTGAAGCTGAACACTGTCTCTTACAACAACACTAGCTGGTACACTGATACTGATGGGTTCCTAGAACAGTTACCTAGTGGGGAAGCCTGTGTTACAAGGAGTCCACCCTCTAAAAGATAATTCCAATTTTTGGGTGGTCCCACTTGTAGAAAGCACACTTATATATATCATCTCATGTTATCCTCACAGTCGTCCTGTGGGATATTATCATCCTAATTCAACAAGCAAGTAAATTAAGGTTCAAAACTTTTAAGTGATTTGTTTAACAGCCTATATCCAAGTGGTGGCTCTAGGATTTGATACTGGGTCTGTGGATTTCAATTTTGACACTATTTCCATCAGAGTTTGCTCATTCCTATTTGCTTCTCTTGAAATTATGTATGGTGTGACCGAGTGAATGTGTGTCTCAGTCCGGACCTTGGACTCGGAGTTTACCATAATTGGAGGCCAAGTATTCAGCAGAAAATAAACAGCCTCAGGAGCACAGGTCTTGAAAGTTCAAGCCTATAAACCTTAAAGTGGTAGAAAATATTACCCCTAGGAAGCTTACAGTGGTTCTTTGTTCCAGCAAGGCAAATTACACAGAGATATTATGAATTGATGCAAATTCAGTTCCGTCATCTCTCAATCTTTCAAAAGGTGCTTCTCAATAATATGAACTATCCTTTACTTTTATTTCTCATCATCCTCTTTCACTTCTGTCATTCTCCTTTTGGCTATTGTGTGGCTTATTTATACTTCCATCTCTCTGGATGTTGGAAGAAGGGTGAGAACAGAAATAAAATTGAATGCACATTGGTGCCTGTTTGCAGATTTGTGAAAAAGCAGCTGCAGCTACCCTTTGTACAGGTTTTGGAATTATTTGTGTGTTTAAATTATCCATGTTGCCTATATCCTCTATTATCTCAGATAAGTATTACGTTAGAGTATTGACCTGGTCTCTTAGCAAGTGTATTGCTACTTGTTCAGTGCAATTTGGTTGTGACAATTCATGACTTAAACACATTACACACACACATACACACACACACACAAAACACAAATTATCTCAAACTATCTCTCAGTTATTCAAGGGTTAATGATTCAAATGTGAGCTTTACAAGCATTTTGCTCCTTCTTTGTCTCCCTCCTGTTCTCTAGCTTTTGGTCATTTTTGTCATCATTAGTGTCTCCACCAAAAAATATGCAATATTGAACTAAAACTAATATTTTTCACCATGCTAGTGACTCTTGATGTAAGTTGTAATGAGAAAAGGAGCCAAAAAGTGTTTCTTCTGTTTTCCTTAAATTTCCAATCTTATCCTTACCTCCGTTAACACAGAAAAATTAGTGTTAGTCTTAACTATCTTACAGAATTACACTATGCCAGTCCTGTCATTTTCAAATGTCTCTTAGTGAGCTGCTAGGTAAATTGAACAGAAGTGCTTTAGTCCTTTGACAAAGTATATCATACAAATTTCACTGATAGACCCAGGGTTTGGAAAAACAATTCTAAATTGTCCGATAGAGCATCCAAGCAATTTAGCATGGTGTGAAAGTCAAGAATTAGCAACTTCAATGGCTGAATTTGAGTCTCATCATTTCCCCTTTCTCTGCCCACCCCTGTGGGAGGTGCTAATGAACAGAGAAATGGTCAACAGTTAGGCCACAGCATGGAAAAGAGAGAGAGGGAGGTGGCCAATACCCACCAAATAAATGAGACATAACCAAATGTACTTTTCCTCTCCCTTCCCCCAGGCACCTGAGGCATTCCTCTTCCTCTCAGTCTAGACAGGGTTAAGAGGTTTATTGAGTTTTCTGCCTGACTCACACTACAACCACTCACCTGGGGTTACCTCCACTTGGAAAGTACACCAATTCTCATTACTACAGAACAAAGACAACAACCTACAACTGTTCTCTATCTGTTTTTACAGGCCAAAGGCAAAGGTGTAGTCCCTTCTGAGGGAAACTTCTGGACCTCAACATCCTCAGAGTATGTGAGACTTGGTGTTATAGCAGCTTACGTTGCCAGATCATGTTGTAGGAATATACAAAGTTGCATGGATTTAGTTGCTAGGTAGAAGGAATCAGTTTCCAGCGGTGGGTTCTTGGAGATAAATCTTACCATCACTTTTTGAACACAATCTCCTCTTCCTACAAATTATTCTAGTGAGAGACATAGGAATTGTGCTGGCTCAGAATAAGCCAGAGCAAAGCAGAGGTCAATAACCTGGAAAGTATTCATGATTCCTACCACCGAAATGCTGAGATAAATTGAGATAAATGACAGAAGCCACTTCTGGCTAATATTCTTTTTTTTAATTTTTAAAATGCGGTGTACAATTCAGTGTTAGGTACATACGTGATCATCGTACAGGTAAAGTATGGGTACCCTTATTGATGTTATGTGCCCGCCCCCCGGCAGTGTCCCACTACTGCCAATCTCTGTCTTATACTATTATGGTAAATGTTCAGGGTCCATTTATAAAGATGCATATCATGTTGGGGCTGCGGTTCAGTCACCAACATGCAGCTCTCTGTTCGTGCCCAGGAACTATTCACTGTTGAGGTGACCGGCCAGGAGACAGTCGCCCAGATCAGTAGCCCCACTGGAAGGCGTCGCCTGGGAAGATCAAGCTGTGCTCCTGGCAGGCACAGCCCTGGAGGATGCGGCTACCTCAGGCCAGTGTGGAGTGGAGGCCCTGGCTACTCTGGAAGTTGCTGGCCACATGCTTGAAGATAAAGTCCATGGTTCCCTTGCCTGTGCTGGGAAAGTGAGAGGACAGATTCCTAAGGTGGCCAAACAAAAGAAGAAAGGAGAGGGAAGGAGAAGGGAGGAGGAGGGAGGAGGAGGCGGAGGAGAAGACAGGCCTGGCCAAGTGGAGTGCGGTACAACTGGCATTTGTCAATGTAGTGCCCACCTTTGGCAAGAAGGGCCCCAATGCCAACTCCTAAGTCGTTTGTAATCCTGGCTTTCTAATAAAAAAGCCAACTAGGCTGGTCAAAAAAAAAAGATGCATAGCGTATACGAAAAAAGGTTAGTAGGAAGGTAATACTTGCTATATAGGAGACAGTTTTATTCAGGTCTAGAGAAACCAGAAAAGCTTTGTCAAAAATGGTATCATGTGTTTATTTATTTGTGTGAACTGGTGTCTCACTCTGCTGCCAGACTGGAGTGCATTGGCACAATCGTAACTCACTGAAGCCTCGACCTCCTGGGCTCAGGTGATTCTTCTACCTCAGCCTCCCAAGTAGCTGGGACCATAGGCGTGTGTGACCAAGACCGGCTAATTTTCTAAAATTTTTTGTAGAGACAAGGTCTCACTATGTCGCCTAGGCTAAAAATGGTATTATTTTAAACTTGTTTTAATTCAATATCCCAATCAAATGGCATTGTGGGCCACTTCGAATGTTTGCATACTTAAAATTTCTTGATTGTGTCATATTCTAAAGCTATTCAAGACTTTCTACCTTATTTTCAACAATAAACTCAATCATTACTTTCCAAAAGATAAAATAAGAAATATATTTAAAAATAAAACTCAATACCACTACATGACCTACAATTAATTGCAGCCTAAATTGGATTCACACTTACTCAGGAGAAAAAAAAATTTCTGCACACTGATAAGCTGCAGTTTTTTGAACTTTAAAGATGAAGCCTTAGGGTTGTGTATATGTGTGTAAGTGTATAAAATTCTTCCTCCTTCCATCACTAATGTATCTCTTTTGCCTCATTTTATTAACCTATAAAATGGACTAATAATAGCTGATGTATTTGAGAAGTCCTTGGCCAACAGCATACAAATTATAATATTGTAGGTTTCATGTCCCAGGGGTAACTTGAGAGTGAACAATAATCAAAGCATTCAGCCCAGTATAAGAAAAATAATATTGTGTGGACTTCACACTGCATGATTTTATTAAATCTAGTCTTCACGTCTCCATAGCAAGTGGATCCCCAAAGCACAGGCAGCAAAAATGTTAGTGCTTCCTCTGAAAATAAAGTTAACGGTATCTAAAAAGAAACATATCATTTAATCCATTGTCATTGTTTTGCAGAAGTATTTTGTTGTGGTGTGTTAGGAAGGGAAATCTGTTTTCTTTTAGATGTGCTATCCATCTTCCTCAGGTCCAGAAATTACATCCTAAATAATTAAAGTAACAATGCACCTGAACTGAGACTAAACTGTCTTAATAGAGATCTGGACCGTCCATGGAAGGGACTGATGGCAGAATGAATTAACCTTCCTTTCCCAAAGAAGGCTGCTGAGTTGGGATCATTTTCTTTATGACTTTTCCTAATGTTCCCAGAGGAAAAAAAATCCACAACACCCCTGTCCTCAAATATCCATCCTGACACCATATGAGATAAGATAAGGTGGGAATAAGGCTGCCTGACCCCTGTGTTAACTTCAGCAGTTAAAATTCTGTTCTTGTACCAGGAATTCTAATTTACTCTACACATCACAGATGCAAACGTGTCAGATATTAAACGAGTGAGGATTACTCAGATGCCCTGCTTTGCAGGCTTCCTTTGAAGACTCCAGGGGATATAAAGGCATTTAGCTGTTTCCTTTGCTTTCCCTCTAGAGGCCTCTGGCTAAGTCAGGTGGTGTGCATTCCACACGCCCCCATTTATTATATGTTCCCTTTCTGCATTGCCTTTTTCCCTTCCCACTACTCTGTGTTTCTTGGCCTTCCCCAAACATCTTTATCCAGAACCAAACACGATGTTTGTGTCTGGGATTTCCATCAGGATAAAGGAGAGAAGGAGCAGCCTCAAGTCAGGGACAGTCTCTGGAAACCAGAAAGTCAGCCACAGCACAGACACACACACATATAGGCAACCCGTGGGTGCCCTTCATGGCACACCCCTGCTTTTTACATCGAATGCTGAGAGAGGCTTTCTTCTGCTCAAGGAGTGAGCGTTATTTAGCCATTCTCCAGCTATATAAATCGCATTGACCTCTCTCAAGAAGACATGCCCCTTGCCTTTCAAGGATGTCATAAAACGGAAAATAAAGCTTGGTTAACACGTGACAAAATACTTGCTCTTCTCATGAGTTCGGATTGTCGGCATGACTCTCAAGTGGACACACAAAGCAGGGCCCCAGGCAAGTTCATGAACATTCTCTGCAGGATGTGGTTCTCTTTTTTGCCAGTAGCGTATGTGGATTCTCTGCTGACCTGCTGGAATGGTGTAAGGGGCACATTTTCTTGGTGAGTTATAGGGGACAATTAGACTGAGTTGGAAAAGATCAAATGGATGAGGGTCAAGTGCTTCCAGGATAGACCTGTCCTGAAGCACATCTTAAGGCTTTCTATTCACTTCTGCCATCTCTGTCCTAAATAGCATCCTGGCCCCGTTTCCCCATCTGTGGGTTTTCTGCTTGTATCTGCCTCTGTAACCAATGGGGAACAGGGAGGGAAGGGAGATGTCCGCTCCCCAAGAGCCCAGCAATAGTTCCTCTCCCTGCATACAGAATCTGCGAGAGCAGGACAGGAGCAGAGGTGGTTCTTGGGAAATGTCTTTTTTTTTTTCTTCTTTCCACAGAGTTTGCTCTTCCTATTAATATACTTCTGGAGGGCAAGGAGGGGTTCATGATACCAGTACCAAGCCCTCACTGTGAAAAATCAGATATATGTTTCTCTACTGGAAGCATGATTCATTTAGATTATTTTTCCCGTTATAATTATCTTTACAGAAATAAAAATTAAATGAAATAAAAATTAGAAAATTAAAAACTACCACAAAGAACAAAAGGGTATACAATGAAAAGGCCCCCAATTCCAGTTCCCCTTACCAAAAACTATTGCTACCATTTTTGTTTATCCTTCCAGATATAGTCTGTGTGTGTATATATTTATATGTAAGAAACTTGTGTGTGTGTCTCAATTTACAAGTGTTTCCCTTGGGTCAGGCAACAAGAGCAGTAGGGAACAACTCACGGGGGAGGGGAACAAGGGGATTTACCCCAAATATGGTTTTGTGCAGACAGCTTTGCATACATTGGCTGCAGGCATTGTCTTGGACCTGTTCCCTGTACCCATCTAGAAATAACACTGTGTTTACTTGGGGAGGCTGAAATGGGAGGATTGTTTGAGCCCAGGAGTTCAAAATTAGCCTAGTCAGCATAGCATGACTTCATCTCCATAAAAAATACAAAAATTAGCTAAGTGTGGTGGTGTGTGCCTGTAGTCCCAGCTACTTGGAAGACTGAGGCAGGATCGTTTAAGCCCAGGATTTTGAGGCTGCAATGATCCATGATCATGCCATTACACTCAAGCCTGGGGGACAGAGTGAGGCTTCAACTCAAAAAAAATAAAAATAAAATAACAATAAAAATAATAGAAAGAGCCCTGTTTGTTGTTTTAAAATAATAATACATATATATATATACATACATATATATATATATATATATATATATATATATGGGACCCCTCCAAAAAGAATTTATTTATAAAAAAATTGTGTATTTATTTATTCTTACAAGTTTAAATTTTAGTCACCTTCAAAGTACTTTCCATTTGATGCAATACACTTATCGAGATGCTTTTTCCACTGCTCAAAACAGTTCTTGAACTTGTCAACCTTGATGCCATTTACTGCCTCTGCCATTTTTTTGGTTTTTTATTCACCTCTTTCACATAGGCAAAATATTTCCCTTTGAGGATTTTTTTCACCTGGGAAAATAAAAAAAGTCACTGGGGTGAGATCAGGTGAATAGAGAGGGTGGGACATGGGGTTCATGCCATTTTTGGTCAAAAACTGCTGAACACTCAGTGCGATGTGGGCAGTTGCGCTTGTAAATCACCCGTCATGAAATGGCAAACACATTGAAAGATCACACACACAAAAAAATTCACTGAAGCTGAACACAGCCTCTCACAGCAATGCTAGTGGTACACTGATGCCGATGGGTTTCTAGAACACTTACCCAGCAGAGGAAGCCTGTACAACAAGGGGTCCGCCCTCCAAAAAATAATTATGGTTTTTTGGGGGCATTCTCCTCATTTATATGTTTGTTTTAGTAACCAAAATTAAAGCCTGCATATAAACTATTCTTCATCTTGCTTTTTTCATGCAACAAAATAACTTCACGTTTTTTTGATATCAATGTATATATAGAAATACCACATAAAATGGACACATTTTTAATGACAGTTTTCGGATGACAGAGAATAGGAAGGAAGGAAAGAATACAACATAAAATAAGAAACATTCCAGCTATTTATGGCTCTTATTTGTCAAACTGTCCTCTTCTGTGAATCTGCATCTATCATTTTTCTCGTGTGGTTGGCAAGGGCGGTGGCAGTGGTTGTCGCTGCAAAGTCTAAATTTAAGGAAGCCAACTCAGTTTCCTGTGTTAGTCTCTGTATTAAGGACATGAGAGGTGAGGTAAAAGGTATCATCCAACACCTTCTGAAGGAGAGATGGAACCTCTTTCCTCTCTACTTGACTGAACAAGAAGGCCACCAGCAAAGCCAATAGGCTGCTGTTGCTGCTTTGGCCATCCCGAGTCCTGGCCTTTGCTCGGGGAGAAGCAGGCAAGTACCTGGCTAAGGATGGAGGAGGAGGTGTAAGCTGCTTCCCCCACTCTGCCATGAAAGAAGACTTTCTATCCATGTTGCCCTTCATTTGAAACGAGCCGTCAGCGGGGAGTGTAGCTTGGTCTGATTTCCCAGCCTCCTGTATCACCACAAGGGGAGGAGACGAGAGTCCAACCATCCTTTGTCCTGAAGATGCATGTTGGCCATGAAAAGGAGAAAACCCCCGGGGAAACTGAGCTGACTCTCCATTGCATCATACCATAACCCCCTGCAATCCCTAGGTGAACACAGTGAAGCCAGGAAGCAGCCACCAGACCGGATGGGCAGGCAGAAGAGGCTAGGTGAAGAACACAGGGATGGGGAGGCAAAAATGGGACTAGAGCTCCACCCCAGATGTGGGCGTGGTTAACTTTGGTGTCTTAGAATATTCAGCTGTAAAATTCAAGATAGTTTTACAGGGTTGCGTGAGGATGAAATGAACAGCCTGGTGCTTACTCAGTGTCGTATTAAGTAATCTCAGTTGTTCAAGCTACCCAGCGAAGTGACTTTAAGTTATTATGGTTTAGCTGAAGTGAATATTCTGAATACAGTTGCTACTCTAAATTATTTCAGAGAATCTTTCAGTTTGAACAGTGTGTTATTGTGCCTGCCCAGAACAATTTTGTGAATTTCAGGCTCAGCTCATGGGGCCACTTGGGGATGACTCAAGGAAGGCCAGTGTAGCACAGTGCGTCAGCACACTGTCTTCAGACTCAGACACAGATGGTGTAGACTTCTCCTTTGACCACCAGTTGTGGCACTTTGAGCAAGTCACTATTTTTTCTCTGCCTCAATATCCTCAGCTGTAAACTATGAACAGTAACAATTTCTGTTTTGCAGAATGATGAGTGTTGAGTGAGGCAATGTGTATGAAATTGAAAAATAGTGATTAGCATGTAGTAATGCCCAAATGGTAGATATTATGTTATGCAGCTATTAGCCAGTGACTCACTGCATTTCAAACTTTGAAGGATTCATTGAGATTATTTAGTAAGCAGGCCCTTGCATTGGCTTCATACGTCATTTTATAAAGGGGAAACTAAGCAAGGAGTGGTCAAAATGGGTTAATCCAAGTACTTTGGGAGGCTGAGGTGGGAGTATCTCTTGAGACCAAGAGTTTGAGACCAGCCTGGCAACAAACAAGAATTCGTCTCTACAAAAAACAGAAAAATTGACCAGGTGTGGTAGCACATGCACACCCATAGTCCCAGCTACTCAAGAGGCTGAGGAAGGAGGATCATTTGAGCCCAGGAGTCAGAGGCTGTGGTGAGCCATGGTCATGTTACTGTTCTCCAGCCTGGGTGACAGAGTGAGACCCTGTCTCCAAAAAATAATAAATAAATAAATAAATAAAGGGAAACTAGACCATAGAAAAGTTAAGTGGTTCAACAAATGTTATATAGCCGCAGAATCAGGACTGGAATCCGAGGGTCCTGAGGCCCGATTCTGGGGTCTTTCACACCTGCAGTTCTCCTGCTGAAAGTGGATTCTCTGTCCTTTTTAGGTAATCAGTGTTTCAAATTTGTATGAAATCTTGAACAACCAATTTTTGAAGGGGTGAGAAGACTCAAGGCCCGGTATTGAATTCTGGTTTACATCTCAAGGTTTTGGCTGACTTTAAAAAAATTATTAATCCATTTTCTTCTATATGACAAGTTCCTATCCACTTCTCTTTATCCTCCTGGCCTAAGAAAGCTGATATGTCTTCCTCCCCACTGCCCGGCTTTTTTTTTTTTTTAAACCACAGTCTGTAGTGGAAACCCTCTTCTCTCAAGTGAAATGAAGCAGCTGGCACCTTTAGGGCTCTCCTATTATCATTATTATCATTTAACATTTATAAGTGCTCACAGTATGCTAGACACCATAACATACAGTAGTAAGGAACTTGCCATCTAAATTAGACACAGATAGATCCACATAAAAGAGAAAATTAGAGGCAGGGGGTGAGAGGGAGAGGATGAGGCGAGGGAAAAAGTCAGGGTCGCTGCCACAGCACTTCAAGCTCTTGCTGAGGCAATGGCTGTGGAAGACTTAGGAAGACATATCCAATTTTTAGCAAAATGATATAAAATTGCCCCTAAAGGGATTGTGTGAAACACCAGGGCTGCTGCTGCTGCTGCTTTTTTTTTTTTCCATTTCTGCCAGAGAATTTAGGGAAAACACCTTCTCATGAACAGAATTGTTCTAAATCTGCTCTCTGCTGCCTTTCTCCATCAGCCATACCCAAGCCCCCCTCCCCATGCACTTTTGGTTTGAACTCAGAGAGCCAGCGGGGAGGCAAGGGAATAAAAGTGTGGGGCAGCCGGCATGTCTAATTCCGTGACAGACATGTGGTGCATCTAAAGGCCACCCCTGGAAGCATCTTTGATCTCTAGAGCCCTCTGTGCATTCTGTTTCCCCTCCACGGGGTCAGTGCCCGTGGTACTCCCCCACAAGGCCGCCCAGAGCCCCCCTCAATGTAATCTTCCCTTTTTGTAAGTCCAGTGTTGCCCTCAAACAAAATTTGTTCTTGTGACTCATGATTGTTCTCAAAATTGTGACTCTTTAAATATTTTTATGAAATAGATTTACACTCTTAGAACCCAAGAAAGGAGAGTGACGCCTTCCATAGCTACAGGGCAATATTTAAGCACAAAGCCAAATAGATTCATCATCACCAGAGCCAGATCAATAATTTGAACACTTTAATGAACTAAAGCAAGAAAATATTTTAAGTGGCAACACTTCTAACAACCTCGTCTTCATGAAGGCTGGGACTGCAGGCTGCCCAGAAGGACCCTCCCAACAGAGAGGGTGACCTGGGAGTTACCCAGAGCTTTTGGATTCTGAGCTTTCATGGGACTCTTGGTTTTCTCTTTTTTAACTAACAGCAAATGAAACCAAGAGCTTCTCTAAGAGGGACAAGAAAATCACAAAAATGCATTCCTGTGCTTCAAGGAACACAAATCAACTAGGGACCTTTCTTTACTTGAAAGACTAAGTAGTAGTCAATGCCCGGGGCTAAGTGAGAGACACAAAAGACAAATGGTGCCAGAGGGCAGAGGCCAGGGAGATGGGCATTTGCACCTGGTCTCATCCCAGCACCAGAGAAAGGAGAAAGCACTACAGTTGAGGCAAGGGAAGGCTCTTCTCACCTTTTTCTCCCTCCCTCCCTCCTCCCCTACTCCTCTCTCTACTGGGTACATTGTCCTCTCAATTCTCTCCTCTTTTTCATCCTAAGCCCTAAAATGGTTTAATGCATTCCTTGGAAGCACTATTATTTTTTTTTTAACTAAATTGAACTCTCCATGACAGGTCCCTGGAAACCAGGTATGGATGGCTACATTAGTTCAAGTCAGCCAAGAAGAAAGCACCAAGATGGAATTAGATGTGCAAGAGAGAATGGGGGAGGGGGTAGGAGCAGGTGGAAGTGCTTGAGGACAATGGTACAGGTCAGGCACCTGTGGAAGGAAAGGGGCAGGAAGGAGAGGGTTCAACTGAGCAGGCGTTTAGGAAAGCTTCAGTCGGGTCACTGGTGAGTTCTTTGGCCATCTTTGCTCATGGGATGAGATGTGTGTTTTGCTGGAATGTGTCTGCCTTAGGATCCCTGCCACACTCAACTGTAGACAGGACTGTGCAGTAGAAGTAGGTGGGTAGGTGTGGCCGTGGATCCAGAAAGAAAGTGACGTGGTCATCAGCCAATTATGCTCCCACTGCAGGAGAGCTGCGTTGCTCACAACTGCCTTTATTCTATGTCATTCTAGAGAGAAGTTCAAAGAATCTAGTCAATGAGCCCTCAGCCTGCAAACCAGGCAGAGCATTCAGCTCCATGTCACACTAATAGCTGCCATTCAGGCATATGCCAGGAACTGAATGGAGTCACTGTGTTAAACCTCGCAGAAGTCTTACGAGGTTGCTATTATTAACCTATTTTACAGACAGAAGAGTGAGTCTTATAAAAATTACAGCCACTTGGCAATTGTTGGTGCAGCCAGAATTCAAATCCTCTGCTTCCAAAGCTGCTAAGTATATTACTTCTGAAACCACTTCTTGACTGAAGCAATTTATATTTAATTACTATTAAGTACTAAAGTAGTGTTGTTATTTTCTCACATCATTAAAGAAGAAACCTCTCACAGAATTATGTCAGACTTTGCATTCACCCAAGAAATTTACTCGGGAGAAGAAACTCCCATTCTTCACTGCTACCCTCAACTTCTGAGGGACTAACATAAAACTGTGGCCTATGTGTTGAGACTGTGGCTTAACAGTGCAGCAACACCAGTGGAATGTCCTTCTTGGTGACATGGAGACAAGTTCTCAAAAGCTCACATGCTCTATAATAATTGATATTTTCCAACCATGACCTGACAACAAAGACTCAGTTCACAGCTATTTACTGTCCTAAGACGCAAAGGCGGCAGTAAAAAGCCTGCAAAGCTCTTCAAGGCTGGTGCTAATAAATGACACCAGGTAGGCCTATGCATCTGTAGTTAATTCTAATAAAAGAATAAAAACTATTTAAAAACCAATTCTAATAGTTCTAATAAAAGAGGTAAAATCCAAATCAATGCTGCTTCACTGAAAAGATATTGAAACAACAGGCCTCTAAAAACCAAGTTAGCTTAATTACACAGGAGAAAGTACTCCCAACCCTGAGGATTAACATGCAGAAATCTGTCATCGTTGATGGAAAGTGTGGCTGTAATACTGTAAGATTTTTCTCTTAAAAGGCCTGAAAGGACACTGTCAAGCTTGACAGGCTTAAAATGTGACACCCACACACACCCCTGCACGCAAATATTACATTTTCTATTTTAGAATGGCCTCTTGATAGATATTTCACTATCAGTCTTTGGAAATGATCGCAAGTGAAAAATAAATAAATAAAAAACAAAGCTTTTCAGCTCTGATTCCCTGCTAGTTTGTGAGAATAGATTTGGCAAGAAGAGTGGCATCCACAATCACAACAAATCCAAGTAGCCTGGTTGGTTTTTTTCCCAGCCAGCTAAGGATAGGGATTTTAACACCATTAGCACCCTCATTTTAAAGGGCTCCCAGCTTTTTACTGTCAAGAGAGCATTCTTAAATGAAAATAATAATAATAATTTATACAACAGGCATGCCTTCAACCTGTCACTCTCTATCCATATCCTTTAAGAAAAGCATTTTTTTTTTCTTTTTACATAGCTGGAATGTGTAAGCAGACCCATCCCCAAAGGCTACCAAAAATGTCCTAGCATAAGCCCGTGTTGTTCACACTTCAATACAACAAATGACACAAGACTAGAAAAGACTGTCATACACTAACTAGTATTTCAGGCAGTAATTTCCCTCATGTAGCTAGCAAAAGAAAAAAGCAACCAAGGGCTTCCATATCATGTGAGCTGAATAAAAAGACCCTACGCATTGCTCCTCCAATTCTTCAATTCCACATCCTTGAATATATCTTCAGTTAATCTCCACAAAGCATTCCTCTGGTAGTTCAAAAATCATTCAGTACACCTGTATTGAGTGCCTTCCCAGGACTGCTGGTCAAGGGAAGGAGCACTGTGTTAGTGAGAGCCACTTACTCACTCAATAGTATCAGCATTTATCCATTACAGTTACAGAATCAAGTTCAAATTCTTTTGCCACGTATTCAAAGTTCTGCAAGACTTTGGTAGTCTTTCCTCTCACTGCTGGTCTGTAAGACCCATGCTGTCCAATATAGTAACCACAATTCACAGTAGTTGTTGAACACTTGAAATGTGGCAGTTCTAAATTGATAAGTGAAATCTACATACAGGATTTTGAAGACTTCGTATACAAAAAAAGGATATAAAATATCTCAGTATTCTTAAGTCGATTATACATTGAAATAATGGTGTTTTGAACATACTGAGTTAAATAAAATATAAAATTAATTTCAAGTGTTTGTTTTTTAGTATACCTACTAAAAAATGTAATATTGCACACATGACTTTGATTGTACTTCTATCAGACACAGCTGTCAGACTGTACTTTCGCCCTCACTTTTCTGGTTCCATTCTTCTCACCTTGACACAGTCACATTCTAATCGTATTTAAGTCCTATCCATTCTTCAAGTCCTTACTCAACCCTCCTTATTCTATGTCAGTATTGATATTATCCTCTTTGAAAAGTGTCTTGTACTCTGTGCATCTCTTACCGCATTTTTCTTCTTGTGATTTGTCTTACACTGTTTGTGTGGAGGTTGTAACACTCTCTGGCCCACCTCCCTGTATATTGGAGCTCTTAGAGGGAGCAACCTTGTCTGAAACATCTTTGCCTTCTGGAGAATCTAACACAATATCTTGCATAAGGAAGATAATCAATAAATATTTATTAAGGAAATGATAAATGAATGAATGGATAAACATATGAATGAAAAAATGGATGTATGAATCAAGACAGTATGGTATTGGCAAAATAATAGACACCCAGATCAATGGAGCAGAATAGAGAGCCCATAAATAAACCACATAACTATAGTCAACTGATTTGTTGACAAGGGTGCAAAGGCAGGTCAATAGAAAAAGGATAGTTTTGCAACATATGACACTGGAAACAATTAGATATCTATATATGAAGAAAATGAACCTGGACACTGACTTTTTATCATTCACAATCATTGACTCAAAATGCATCATAGACATGAATGTAAAAAGAAAAACTATAAAACTTCTAGAAGAAAACAGGAGAAAATCGACATGACCTTGGGTTTGCTGATGAGTTTTTAGATGCTACATCAAGAGCAAAATCAATTAAATGAATTGATAAGCTGGATTTTATTAAATATAAAAATTTCTACTCTGTGAAAAACTGTTAAAAATAATGAAAAGACACGCCACAGACTGGATGAAAATATTTTTAAGTCACATCACTGATAAAGAATTTGTATTCAAACTGTACAAAGAACACTTAAAAGTAAACAACAAGAGAATGAAAAACTGAATTTAAAAGTGGGCAAAATATCTGAACAGACACCATACCAAATAAGATATATAGAAAGCAAATAATCATATGAAAGAATGCACAGCATCATTTCGCAAATGAAATAACAGTGACACCTCATTCTTTATACAAAAAAGCCTTAGTAATGATTCATAGATACGAACATAAGAGCTAAAAATAGAAAATGCTTTAAAAAACAGAAGTAAATCTTTATGACAATGGATTAAGCAAAACTTTCTTAGATATGACACCAAAGCACAAGCTTCAAGAGTAAAATATATAAATGAACTTCATCGATATTAAAAATTTTTGTTAAAAAAGTGAAAAGACAATCCAACATGGAAGAAAATATTTGCAAATCATGAATCTAAGTATATAAAAACTCTTAAAGCTCAACACCAAAAAGACTAATAACCCAGCTTAAAAATGGCTAAAGGATTTGAATAGAGGTTCCTCAAAAATAAAGATATACAGCCAATAGACACACAAAAAGATAATCAAAATCATTAGTAAAATGCAAATCAAACACAGTCAGATACCACTTTATATACTCTAGAATGTCTATAATAAAAAAATATAAACAAGTGTGAGGCTGTAGAGAAATCAGAATACCAAGACATAGCTAGGGGCATTGTAAAATAGTGCAATCACCTCGGAAAACTGTTTGGTTGTTACACAAAATGGTAAACAGAGTTTCCATAGACCCAGCAATCCCACCCCTAGGTATGTACCCAAGAGGATTGAAAATATGTGTTCAAACAAATACTTATACATGTATGTTCATAGCATCATATGCATAATACCCCAAAAGTAGAAGCAACCCAAATGTCTATCACTTAATTAATGGTTAAATAAAATGTGACGTATTCATATAATGAAAACATTATTCTGCTATAAAAATGAAGAACTGAACCAGGTATACTGGCACATACCTATAATCTCAGCCACTCGGGAGGCTGAGGCAGGAGGATCACTTAAGCCCAGGAGTTCAAGGCCAGCCTGGGAAACATAGCAAGACTCTGTTTCAAAAACAAAAACAAAAAAGAGACAAGACTGATACATGCTACAACATGACTGAACTTTTAAAATATTATATTAAATGAAAGAAACCAGACACAAAGACCGCATATTGTATGATTCTGTTTAAATGAACCATCCAGAATAGGCAAATAAATCAAGAGAGAGAAAATAGATTAGTAATTGCCAGGGAGTAGGGGAGAAGAAAGTAGGGATTGACTGCTCATGGATATGGATATTATTTTGGAATAATGAGAATGTTCTAAAAGTAGACAGTGGTGATGGTTACACCACTCTGTGAATATATAAAAACAACTGAATTATACACACAAAAGCAGTAGATTTTACATTACATGAATTGCATCTAAATAAATCCATTGTTTAAAAAAAGATAAATAAATACTGTTTAAATAGCTAAGATTCAAAAACCTGACAATACCAATTGCTGGTAAGGATGTGTAGCAATAAGAACTCTCATTCTTTGCTGCTGGGAATACAAAATGGTACAGCCTGTGTGAAAGACGATTTGGCAATGTTCTCACAACGCTAAATATAATTTTACCACTTGACTCAACAATTGTGCTTCAGGGTATTTTTCTAATTGATTTGAAAACTTATGTTTATATAAACACCTAAAAACAAATGTGTATATAGGTTTTATTTAATAATCTCTAAAAAATGAAAGCAACCAAGATGTCCTTCAACAGGTGAATGAACAGACAGATGGTGGTGCACCTACACAATGGGATACTATTTAGTAATAAAAAGGAGTGAGCTATCAAGTCTTGAAAGACATGGATTAATCTTAAATGTGTATTGCTTTGTAAAAGAAGCCGGTCTAAAAAGCTATATAATGGTTAAAAAAAAAAAAAAAAAGAACTCAAAATGGATTAAAGACCTAAACATAAAGGCTGAAACAATAATATTCTTAGAGGAAAACATGAGTGAAAAGCTTCATGACATTAGATTTGACAATGATTTCTTGGATATGAACCAAAAACACAGGCAACAAAAAGAGAAACATAGTGGACTACAGCAAAATGTGAAACCTCTATATACAAAGGACACTAGCAACAAAGTGAAAAGGCAACCCCCAAAAATGGAGGAAAACCATTTGAAATCTTGTATCTAACAAGGGTTTAGTAAACAGCCAGAATACATTTTAGAAAGTTTTACAATTCAACAAAAAAATCTAAACAACCCAATTTAAAAACACACAAAGGACTTGAATAGACATTTCTTCAAATATATATAAATGACCAAAAGCACATGAAAAGACACTCAACATTAGGGAAATGTAAATCAAACCATAATAGCTACTACTTTATACCCATTAGGATAGCTATTACTAAAAAACAAAAAATAGAAAATAGCAAGTATTGGCATGGATGTGGAGAAATTGGAACTCTTGTGCACTGCTATTGGGAAGGTAAAATAATGCAGCCATTATAGAAAATAGTATGGCAGTTTCTTAAAAAGAGTAGGCTTAGAATTGCCATATGACCCAACAGTTCTACTTCTGAATATTTACCTAAAAGAACTGAAGGTGGGGACTTGAATAGATATTTATACACCCAAGTTGATAGCCCAAAAGTAGAAACATGCCAAGTGTTCCTCCACAAATGAGTGGATAAACAAAATGTAGTATATACCCATGATGGGATATTATTCAACCTTAAAAAGGAAGGAAATTCTGACACATGCTACAATATGGAAGAAACCTGAGACATTTTGTCAAGTGAAATAATCCCGTCACAAAAGGATGAAAAGATAAGTACAATACAAGTCCATTTATATGAGGTATTTAGAGTCAGGTCCTTGGGGACTGAAAGTTGAATGGTAGCTACCAGGCTTGAGGGGAAAGGAGGAATGGGGAGATAGTGTCTAAGGGACCCAGAGCTTAAATTTTTCAAGGTGAAAATTTCTGAGACAGATGGTGGTGATGGTTGCACAATAATATGAGTGTACTTAATGTCACTGAACTGTACACTTAAAAATGGTTAAGATAGTAAATTTTGTCATGCATACTTTATCTCAATTGAAAATTTTAAAAGGCTTTATAAGTGTGATTCCATTTATATGACATTTTGAAAAAGGCAAAACCATAGAGACGGTAAACAGATCAGTGCTTTCCAGGGGTCCAGGAGTATGTGAGGGAGGAGACAATAGTTGTAACAGTGAAGTACAGTGGATTTTTTTAAGGTACTAAAATTCTTTTGTATATATACACATGTATTTACATACAAATATATATATTTATATATATACATATGTTTATATGCAAACATATATATATATTTACATACACACACACACACACACACACACACACACATATGTATATACACATATGTTAGTCTTTGGCCTTGTTTCCTGGTGAGTTCCTAAAACCTTTGGGATCTCCAGGAATAAGGGTGTCTTTGGTATGCTAATAAGATGACTGGTGGCCCCTATCTAGCCTCATGATGGGAACAGCTTCCCCAAAAAATCATGGCGTGATTTCAGCCCCAACCCTCAACTTCTAGAGAGGGGAGAGGAGCTGGAGATGGAGCTGAGCACCAATGGCCAACGATGTAATCCATCATGGCTAAGTAATGAAACTTCCCTAAAAATCCAAAAAGACTGGCTTCAGAGAGCTTCCTGATAGTTGAACGTGGGGAGGCTTCTGAAGGGCTGCCCACTTGGAAGGAGGCATGGAAGTTTCTCACTCCTTCTTTCACACCTTGCCCTATAAAACTCTTCCATCTAGCTGTTCATTTTTATCCTTTAAAATATCCTCGGTGACCAGGCGCAGGGGCTCACGCCTGTAATCCCAGTGCTAAGAGGGAGGCTGAGATGGGAGGATCACTTGAGGACAGGAGTTTAAGACCAACCTGGGCAACATAGTGAGATCCCTATCTCTACAAGAAAATTTAAAAATTAGCTGGTTGTGGTGGCTCACAGCAAGACCCTGTCTCAAAATTAAATAAATAAATAAATAAATAAATAATAAAATATCTTTTGTAACAAATAAGTAGATATAAGTAAAGGGTTTCCCTGAGTTCCATGAGTTGTTCTAGCAAACTAATCAGACCCAAAGAAGAGACAATGAGAAGCCCAATTTATATCTGGTCAGTCAAATGCACAGGTGACAATCTGCTATTTACAATTGGCATTTGAAGAGGGGTAGCAGTCTTGTGGGACTGAGCCCTTAACCTGTGCGATCTGACACTATCTACAGGTAAATAGTGTCAGAAGCGGATCGAATTGGAGGACACCCAGCTGGAATTCAGTGGAGAACTGTTTGATGTGTGAGGAAACAACCCTTAGACATTCAGTGTTGGAATTCTGTGTTGAGTGGAGAGTAAGAACCAGAAAAAACATTTGGTTTTTTTCCCTATGTCTTTTCTTATCAAATCTCTTTTTCCAGTTATGAGTTGATCTATTCTTACTCGTATCCCCATCAGGGAGAAGTAAGACCCTGTCATCATCGCTTTCTGTTTTCCTACGCTATATTTTCCCTCCTGCTTTCTCCCACACCCTGCTTTTCCTGTTTTTCTTAACACCCTAATCCTTAGAATTTCCAGAACAATGCATATACATCCTCCATTTTGGTGAATGAATATGAACAAAATTTGAAATACCTGGGGAAAATATTTGACCTCAAATCTACACACTGTACAATCCTACTAGCTTCCAGAATGAAAGGCTTCAGAATACAACCGAAATCTCAAATCCCCCACAAAACATCAGTAGGATTTTCTTTCTTAACATGTCCATTTATCTCATTCTTAAGGAAAGACTTGAGTTAAATTTTGCAAAATCGAGAGGCAAAAGCAAACAAAACCATTTAACAACTGAAAAAAAAAAAAAAACCAGAAATGTACCTCATGGAATATAAAACAAATTACATAAAAAAGATGTAATTGGCTAAGTACTTGGAAATAAGTAGACCCAGAGACTGTTATTAAAACAAGTTATGCCTCTAATTTTTACCTGCAGCCAGTTAAGCCAGAGGTTACCTCTGAAATGTCAGACAGCCAATATGAAGGAATTTATTGCAAGAGATATAATTCCCAATTCTGGCTGGTAAAACAAACTTTACGGAGGACTCCTGGACTTTTATAATGATGGAATACAACCTGAGGCAGTATAAATTCATAATCTCTTAGGACAAATAGCCTTTAAAAATTCAACCTAGTATCCAATTCACCATTGAAATGAGTGGAATTTTCCGTAGATGTCACATGACATATTCATAGTACAGCATGAAAACTTCCATGGACATGAGCCCAGACCTACCTATCCATCTGCTATAATTTTACAGGGTCAGCGTCATTGAACACACAAGTTCCTGTATGGTTTGTGCTTCACTGATACAGGTTCCAGGTAATAACTACCTATTAGAAATCTATTATCCTGACCAAGCTGTGTGTACTCTATGTCGTTTCGATATTATACAAAAGGGACCTACCTATAATACTCAAGTTGTCATTGTCACTAAACAAATTTCTTTAAATAAAGGCCCATAAAAACCCAATTAGATTGTACATGGAGCACCGTTAGGTTGAAATGCTGCCACATTAAAAGTCAAGATTAACTTAACCTTTTAAAAAGATTATATTACAGGCAAAGCCACACTGGCATGTGGAGGACCTTGAGCTAATTCTGTACCCTGGAAAAACTGGAAAATGGCAAATGTAAGTGTATCTTGAAAGCCCCTGGGGTGTCACGGAATCTGGTTACCATTTCCCCTTCCCTGAGGTTGATCACTCCAGCTCCGAAGGCCCCAGAACACAGCACCAGCTCTGTACTCTATAATTTCAGTGGTCTGGACAGCTGCATTAACACTCCCCCTTCCCTGAAACTTTTGAAGTAGGGACAGGAAACAAGTAGCTATGTTGGCTTCAACCCTTCCAAGGGAGTTTTCAGTCCCAGAGTGTTTTAAACTCCACCAGTTCCAAAAAGGATCAGGCTGATAGTCATTTAATAACACCTTAGATTTTGGCAACTTTAAAAAGAAAAAAGAAAGAAGGAAAAACCCATCCAGAAGTTTTTCATAGGCCAAAAGATGATTCTTCAGGAGGGAAAGTTTGGGTCAACTCATTCGGATTCCCATCTACTGTCTCCTGGTCTCCTCTGTCTCAAGATCAAGCAATCAAGCAGAAGACGCACCACTTTGATAATTGTCTATCCTATTACTGAATAGTTTTAATTGCTGGAAATACTAGTCTTATATGGAGCCAATTCCATTTCCCAGTGACTTATACTGATTGGCCCTATTGGGTCCTTGGGAATTTTAGAAAATTGGTCTCCACCTTCCCCCACCACATAGCTTTTTAAATATTTAAAGACAGTCATGATAATGGTAACAATAACAAAAACTATAATAATTTCTTGAGCATCTATAGGGTGACAGCGCTGTACCAGGTATTTCATATATATATGTAGATGGAGAGAATGTTCTTTACCTGAACATGAAAAGAGAACTGAATGTGTTTGCCAGAAACACTTAATAGCACTTATGGGGGGAGATGGGGGTGGGATTCTGACATCCCAAAGGCCACACTTAAGATGCAAGTAGGTTTGCTAAGGCAGGTAGATTCTGCTACATGGACAGATCCTTGTTTTGCTGAGTATCATGGTAAGTTTGGCTTTTCAAGTTTGAGGATAGGAACTAGGAAAGGATGAATTGTTCTCACAGAATAAGGGAAATGGATTTGAACATCCTGGTATCCTGGGGGAACAGAAAGAAGTCAGTGAGTCTGAGTGGGGGAGGGATCCCCTGATACACACTCCCACTTGCTCCCCAGTTTCCACAATGGCAAAGACTTCACAGAGAATGGCAGTGTGAGGTAGGGGGCTTCCATCTTTTCGCTGTGGGATGTGTGCACTGTCTATCTTCCCATGTATCTACCATATAAAAGCTGAAGTGCAATCTATATAGCTCACCAATGCTTCTGTGTGAGTAGTTGTAATTTTAATAGAACTCAAAGAGCAGCTTATGAAATCTGCATACAGAGGGCTCCAGGCCAGAGGAAAGGGTGACTCATACTTTGTCTTATTTTGCCTAAATAATAATATTATGTGGAAGATATTATTGTTACTTTATCAAGCAGGATACCGGGAGTCAAAGAAATTAAGTGACTTTCCCAAGATATAAGTGGAGCTGAGTCGATCTGATTCTTTTCACCAAACTCTCACTCATCACATTTCCCACTACGGCTTTCATTTCCCGCTAGAATTTACATTTCTATTTTTCCTCAACTTTTCCCCATGTTGTACTTTCCAGATCGCTCCCTATGCGCCCCTTTTCTGTGTGTTTTCTAGTAGTAAAACTACAGTTTGCACACTTCCAGTTGAATTAATACAGCAAAGCATATTACACTTTTATTAATGCAACCAAAATTCTCTTTCAACACATTCAGGGTTTGTTTGTTTTTGTTTTACATAAATTAAAACAAATTCTTTCCATCACTGTTTATACAAAATTGATATTTTATAATAATTATTCTATTTTTCTGACCACTAAAGCAATGCACATTTATTGTAGACAAAAATTTGAAGTTATGGAAGATATAAAGCAAAATAAAACCATCTAACTCTCCAACCGCCTCTGGATAATAATTGTTAATGCTTGGAGGCATACTCTTTTAGTCTTTTGTGTGTACATATACACAAATTTTACCGTTTCTAGTCTGAATCTAAACGCCAGACCCAGCATTTATTATGTTTAAGTTGTATTTGATGATTTTGGTTTCTCACTACAATTTATCAACAGGTTTGACTTCTCTAGCTTTGATTTATTTTATGAGCTACATGCAGTGGAAACCTACAACACTGCCTCTCCAGCACCCTGTCATAGGAGATGCTTCTCCCTCTCCCTCGTCAATATGTGATGGTATCGTTTCTCAGTTCCCATCTGACTCAGCCCCTGCGTTTGACATAACTGAGCACTATCGCCTGTGTGAGACATTTCATGTTGCCTTTTGATCATTCCCTCTGGTCCTTATTTAACTTCACCGGTCTCTCTTTCTCAGCATCCTTTGTTGTCTTTTGCATCTACTCTCTGATCCTCGGGATTCCGTTTCTGATCCCCTCTGTTTCCTCTCAATTCCTCCTCCCTAAAGTGATGTCATCAAGTCCTGTGCTAGAAATACCAGCTACAAGCCAGGTGCCGTGGCTCATACCTGTAATCCAAAAGCACTTTGGGAGGCAGAGGTGAGAGGATTGCCTGAGCCCAAGGGTTTGAGACCAAACTGGGCAACTTGGTGAGACCTCGTCTCTACAATAAATCAAAAATTAGCTGGACGTGGTGGCACATGCCTGTAGTTCCAGCTACTTGGAAGACTGAGGCAGAAGGATCACCTGAGCCCAGCAGGTTGAGGCTATGGTGGCTGTAAGCGTGACACTGCACGCTAGGCTGGGTGACAGAGTGAGACTCCAACTCAAAAAAACAAAAAAACAAAAGAAAGAAAGAAAGAAAAGAAAAGAAATATCAGCTAGAAGGGGGACCCTGCAGAAAATGGAATTTAATTATTAAAAATTATGTATTTATTCTTACATGCTTAAACTTCAGTCACCTTCAAAGTACTCTTCATTTGATACAATACACCTATTGGGATGCATTTGCCACTACTCAAAACAGTTTTTGAATTCATACTTTTTGATGCCTTTTAGTGCTTCTGCCACTTTTTGTTTCACCTCTTCCACATTGGCAAAACATTTCCCTTTGAGGACTTTTTTCATCGAGAGAAACAAAAAAAAAGTTGCTTGGGTCAAGATCAGGTGACTATGGAGGGTGGAGCACGGGGACTCAAAAACTGTTCAAAAACACTCAGCCTGGTGTGGGCAGGTACACTTGTAAATCACTTATCATGAAATGGGCAATCAAGTTGAAAGAATCTCAAAAGAAAAAAAATTTAACTGAAGCCAAACGCAGCCTCTCAGAATAATGCTAGCTGGCACACTGTTGCCAATGGGTTTCTGGAACACTTACTTAGTGGGGGAAGCCTGCCCCCCGAAAAATAATTCGGTTTTTTTTTTTTGGTCCCCCCTTATGCACAAATGAATCCTACATTTTTATCTTGATCCTTTTCTATCCAGAACCCTCTCATAATCCCATACTCCTACTTCCTGCTTACCAGATGTCTAAGGATATCTCAAACTAACCAAGCGTGTCCAAAAGCAAATGTCTGATATATCCTCCCCAACTCTGCTTCTTCCAGATTCTTCCCTATTTCAGTAAATGGTAACCATTCACTTTGGAGACAAACTTTGCAGTCGGGCACTTTGACCCTTCTCTTTCTTTCGCACTCTACATTTAATATCGGATCACAGAAAGCACATTAAGACTCTGACCACTTCTAACCGTCTCTACCACCAGAGTCCAAAACATTATATTCCAAACAGATTACTGCAACAACCCTGTAACTTGTCTTCCTGCTTTCATGTTGCTATTATACAGTCATTTTCCACACAGCAGCCCAAGTAAACCTTCTAAAACATGTCGGTCCAAGTCACTCCTCTGCTCCAAGGCTTCCAATGGCTCCCTCCTCAGGGTAACAACTCACGCTCTTTATCATAGCCTGCCAGGCTCCCCATGACCCCAGGACCTGCCTCCAGACCCCCTCTAACATCATTTCACCCTCACTCCTCCCATTTTGATCACACTGGCCTTGCTACTTCTTGAATTCAAGCACACTCCTGCCTCAGCGCTTTTGCACTTTCTATTCCCTTGGCCGAGAATATTCTCCCAGGTGGCTTCCCTTCCTCAGGTCTCCTCTCAAATGTCACCTTACCAAAGGGGCTGTCCCTAACCACTATCCCTTTCCAAGTCACTCACCCCACATTTTCCTTCTATGTTACACTAGTCACTATTTTACTATAATATTGGCCTGCATCATCTTTTTTGCTGAAATATATGCTCTTTGGGAGCAGGGTCTTTGTCTTTTTTATTTTCTTACTCCTATACGTTTAGTGCCTAGAATGTGCTAAGAGCTCAACTCATATTTGTTGAATGAATGTATCACTTGACCACCATGGACTGGTCTGGAGAAGGCACCAGGTGGAAACAAAATCAGCAAGACCCCTCTCCAAGGGATTAAGAGAGTCAAGCCTGGTCAGTAACGTAAAAGACTCAGCAGTTTTTTTTTTTTTTTTTTCAATCATGTGAATTCCAGAAGCAGAAAGGCAGTCTGCAAGGAGAAAAAAGAAACAAGTAAGTCATATATAAAGTAATACAAAATTGAATATATAGTGCTTACTATACATCAGGTTCCAGATGCTTTAAACATGTTAACTTATTGGTTTCTGATAATAACCCTTTGAGGAAGGCACTATTAATTATATCCATTTACAAATGAGAAAACTGAGGCACAACAAAGTTAGGTGTGTAGAGCTAGGATTGTGTAGAGCTAGGATTCAACCAGGTCTGCACTGACAGCCACTGCACTTTATAGCCTTTCTAGAAGCCTGAGCTCTTATTCCTGAGGCTCTATTTCACGTCTGATATCTTCCTAATGAATCCCTGGTTCAGTTATTTCACGTTGAGTTTTCTTACAACAAAAAGACTCCAATTAATATACAATTCTTTTCAGCTTTTTGTTTACAGGAAAATCTGATAAGTATAACTTTATTTGAGACATTATTAGCAAAGTTAAGTGAGATTTCAGTTCAGAGCCACAGAAAACTGATTCCCACATTTCATCCTTGTCCACAAAGTTATCATAGAAAATATTCATCAAATGCCTTGTTGAAATATAAGCACATTATCCTTTTAGTATCTTCCTGATGCGTAAATCTAATAATCCTAACAATAAAGATAAAGTTGATTTGACCTGATTTGCTTGTTGGGACCCATCTTAGACATTTTCCTGGACATCGTATTTATCACTCAGGAGTGTCCAGTGTTGCACGTTTGTTACCTCTTTCTGAAATTGAACATTTGCCGCCTTCAGTTTTTCTGCCAACTCTCCCATTGTCTGTGATTTTGCAGAGTAGTCTGTAAGATCTTGTCTTCAATTGATTTTAGCAATTTGGGACATAAATCTTCTGAGTGCATTGAAGGTGACAAGATAGATCATCTCTGGTTAACTTCCGACCTCCTTGAGTATCAGTTGGCTTTTTTTTTTAAGCATTTTCCTTGGTGAATAATAACAAAGTCGAATGAAAGTTCAGTAACTGTCTCCTGTCATCTGTCAACTTTTATCATCTTTTCCGTGTAATGGGCCAACACCTTCCTTACTTTTCTTAAATAGTTTTTTAAAAATTGTGCTTGTCTTTGTTTTGTGAGCTACAACTAAGCTTGAGTTTTAGAATTCCTCATGAAATCCCAGCAATTTGAAACATTTTGCTTCACAAATCAATCTTCTATTTTTTTGCACATTTTGTACAATAACTTTTTATGAACACTTGAGCTCCTCAGAGAGCTAACTATATAGTCACATTAGTAAGTTTGCCAGAAAAAATACAAGAAACCCGGTTTTAACACATAAACAACAAATAACTTTTTAATATAAGTATGTCTTGCTGGGACATACTTGTACTAAAAAAAAAAAAATCGGGTGTTTTGCCTAAATTCAAATTTAACTGGGTATTCTCCAACTTATTTACTAAATCTAGCAACCCTCCATGTTGATTCTGTTTTATTTGGTTTGCTTTGGTTTTGGATAGTTTCAGCTTTTCTTATTCATTTCGATTGCAATAATATAATCAGAATTTCAGCTCCAGAAAATTTTTAATTCTCTTGAGTCAGATACATATTTTACTTTCTAGTGTTTGAGATACATTCTTCTATCAGTTAGCTTGAGCTGCCATAACAAAATACCACAGACTGGGTGTCTTAAGCAATAGACATTTATTTCCTGGAGTCTGGAAGTCCCAGATCAAGGTGATAGCAGATTAAATTTCTGGTGAGAGCTCTTCTTCTTACTTGGAGATGATCGCCTTCTTGCTGTGTTCTTCCATGACTTTTTCTCTGTGCTTATGTGGAGAGACAAAGAGGGAAACAGAGACCATCCTCTTCTTACAAAGCCTCCGGTCCTACGGGATTAGGGTCCCACCCTTATGACTTCATTTAACCTAAATTACCTCCTAAAGGCTCTATCTCCAAACACAGTTACATTGGGAGTTGGGGTTTCAACATGACTTCGGGGAACACAATTCAGTCCATAGCATGACCTACTTTTTCTCTAGATTATTTTCATTTTTCTTTTATAAATTTTCAGGCCTATGTCTTTCTTCATCCAGATTTCCCTTTACCCCTCAATTTTATGAACTCTAAGTAAGCAGGATCACTTTCTCTCAGATCTCTGGAATAACCTAGCATCAAAACAAAACAAAACAAAAAACAGAAACAAACTTACCAAACTCACTTGCTTTTGTCATAGAGGAAGAGAGTTCATTTAGGGAGCAATCCCAGGAAGCCCCAAGTAAAGGACTGGAGAAGTAAAACAAGCAAAGGGGAGAAGCCAGGAAAGGATATGGAATGATGTTCCACTGTGGGCAACGAGGACTTAGTCTCACGAGGGACCCAGGCTTTGGGGTTTTCCCACTGGAGAGCAGGGAGGCTGGGATATTTATTCACTGCCTCTTATTCCCCAGGGCTCAAAGGTGACCTTCAGGGAATGAAGTTAGGCCCAGGGAGCTGCAGTGGCACCTGAGAAAGCCCTGGGGCACAGCAGCCCCTGAAGAACCTCTCACCATTGCATCTACTGCCCTTCTTGACGATGTTGTTCTGCTGCCCAGGGTGTCTTTTCTGTGCTTGAGGTGAGAAGCATGACAGAGTCCATCTCCCTGTGCTAAAGTCAGACAAAAGACAACAGGTATGGGGGCTGAAGAGCATCGACAGTCTCTGCTACAAGCAAGCTTATTAATATCCTCACTTTTCAGAAAAAGAAGACATTTACGAAGGGGGACCCCAAAAACAGAATTTATTTATTTTTTAAAAATGTGTGTTTATTCTTACATGTTTAAACTTCAGTCACCTTCAAAGTACTCTCTGTTTGATGCAATACACCTATCGAGACACTTTTTCTACAACTCAAAGCAGTTTTTGAACGCATCAAAATTTTGATGTCTTTTAATGTTTTTTTGTTTGACCTCTTCCTAGGCAAAACATTTCCCTCGAGGACTTTTTTCTTCTGGGGAAACAAAAAAAATGTCCCCCGGACGAGATTGGATGAAAAGGGAGGGTGTAATGGGGGTCATGCCATTTTTGGTCAAAAACCGCTGAACACTCAGTGCAGTTTGGGCAGGTGTGCTCGTAAATTACCCATCATGAAATGGGCAAATGCTTTTAAAGAATCTTATATATATATATATATACAAAACCAGTGAAGCTGAAAGCAGCCTCTCACAACAATGCTAGCTGGTACACTGATACTGATGGGTTCCTGGAACACTTACAAGGAAAGTCTGTACTACAAGGGGCCCACCCTCCAAAAAATAATTCTGTTTTTTTCAGGGGGGGGCAGTTCCTCGTGTATTTACATGCCAGTGTCTACACCAGACTCTGGGTTGCAGGAGTGAACAAAACACCAGCCCTTTCTTCATGGAAATTACTCTTTGACAATTAAGAAAAGTTGACTCACTTATCTCAGGTCACACAGGCAATGAGTGTTAGAGCTGAAATTCAAACCAAAGTTTGTCTTTGATGTTTAACCTCCCTTCAATTCACTTTTATTCATTATTAGATTTTGAAGTTGTCAGGACAACAGAGATCACCAAATCAACTGTCTGACTTTGTAAGTTAGGAAACTGAGACCAAGAGAATCTATGTGTCTGACTTTGTAAGTTAGGAAACTGAGACCAAGCGAATCTATGTGTCTGTAACAAGATTACTAGACACAGTCCAGCAGAACTGGGAACTAGAATGCAGATCACCTGATCTTTATTCTAAGTATCAAGATCAAATACAATCTTTTGTGATATCCCCTAGAAAATCTTATAATTTCCATTTTAACAGCTTTATCGGGGTAAAACTGATATACAATAAAGTACACATATTTAAAGTATACAATTTGGTATATTTTAACATATTTGTACACTCATAAAGCCATTGACACAGTCAAAATAATGAACATACTCTCACCCCCAAAGTTTTCTCCTGCTATCTCTTCCTTCCCTGCCTACCTTGTATTCCCAGCAACCACCGATCTGCTTTCTGCCTCCAGAAATTAGTTTTTATTTTCTAGCGTTTTAAATAAACAGAAGCATACAGTGTACCCTAATGCCTAGCTTCTTTTAGTCAGAGTAATTATTCTGAGATTTATTCATACTGTATATATATGAATCGATTCTTTTTATTGTATATATGAATCGATTCTTTTTATTGCTGAGTAATGGAATATACTCATGTATATGGATGAACCACAGTTTTTGAGAATCCATTCGCCAGTTGATGAGCAATACGGTATTTTCAGGTTTTTTTGCTATTACAAATAAAACTGCTATGAACATGTAAACACATCCTCAGGAATAGAATGGCTGGGTCATAAGACAGGTGTATATTTAACTTTTTAAGAGATTTCCAAAGTGCTTTCCAAAGCAGTCGTGCCATTGTACAGTCTCACCAGAAATATACAGGAATCCTAGTTCAATCTTTTTTCTTTTTCTTTTTTTTTCTTTTCTTTTTTTTTTTTTTGAGTCGGAGTCTCACTCTGTCGCCCAGACTGGAGTGCAGTGGCTGCTCCCAGCCACCACAGCCTCGACCTGCTGGGCTCCAGCGATCCTTCCGCCTCAGCCTTCCAAGTAGCTGGAACTACAGGCGTGCACTACCACGCCCGGCTAATTTTTTGATTTATTGTAGAGATGAGATCTCACCAAGTTGCCCAGACGGGTCTCGAACCCGCGGGCTCAGGCAATCCACTCACCTCAGAGCTCGGGATTACAGGCTGAGCCACCGAGCCCGGCCCCTAGTTTTTTCTACATCATCATCAACACTTGGTAAGGTCAGACTTTTTATATGCTGATTTTATTTCACTTTATAAAATAAATGTTGTTGTGTATATTTAAGGTATACAACATGATGTTATAAGATATATATATATATATAGCAAAAAGCCTACTATAGTGACACATACTAACATATCTATCATTTTATAGAGTTATTCAGCCCTCCCACCCCATGGCAAGAGCAGCTATAATCTACTCATTGAGCAAAAATATTGAATACAATATATTTAACTGTAGTTCTAATGTTCTACATTAGATCTTTCAACCTGTTCATCCTACATATTAGCTACTTTGTATTGTTTTATCTATATCTTCCCATTTTTTTCCCTTCACCGTGACCCTGGTAACTACAGAACCACTATTTTATTCTCTATCTCTATATATTTGCCTCCCCCCTTTTTAAATTCCACGTATGTGACATCACATAGTACTTTTTCAACCATTATGTGTATAACAGTATTTTATGTTGATTTTAATTTTCAGTTCCCTAATGACTAATGTTGTGTCTTCATTTTTTTATTGACATTGTATATCTTTGCCAGAGGGTCTGTGACTTGGTCTATTTAGGTTGCTATAACAGAATACCATAGGCTGGGTGGCTTAAAAACAACTGAAATGTATTTCTCATACCTCTGAAGTCCGGAAGTCTGAGATCAGGGTGCTGGTATGGTCAGCTTCTGGTGGGGGCCCTCTTCTGGCTTGCAGACCACCAACCTCTCACTGGATCCTCACATGAAAAGGATGAGAGTAGTCTCGAGGATCCCTTTGATAAGGACACTAATTTCATTCCTGAGGGCTCCATCTACATGACCTAATTACTGCCCAAAGGCCCCACCTTCTCATACCATCACATTAAGGATTAGGATTTCACATATAAATTTTGGAGGGCACAAACATGCAGTCCATAACAGTCTGTTCAAATTTTTTGCCTATTTGAAATATTGAGAGTCAACAAATCCGTAACTGGCAAAATCATCCTGCTCCTTTTTTTATTCATCCCATCTCATCTTTGCTCCTTTTTTTTTTTTTTTTCTGGTTTCACTTGCAATAGTTGGATTTTTAAATAATTCCATATATCTCCTCTGTGGGCTTATTAGCTACAACTCTTTGTTTCTCTTTATCTTTTTTTTTTTTTTTTGAGTTGGTGGTCACACTTTGTTGCCCAGGCTGCAGGGCAATGGCACAATCACGACTTATCGCAGCCTCGACCTTCTGGGCTCAGGCGATACTTAGACCTTAGTCTCTTGATTATTTGGGACTATAGGTACACTCCACCATGCCCAGCTATTTTTTTTTTTTTTTTTTGTAAAGATGACTTCTTGCTATGTTGCCTGGGCTGGTCTTTGTCTCATTATTTTACTTATTGCTTTAGGAATTCTTATATAAATCATCTTTATTCAAGTGATAATCTACCATTTCATGTATATTATTAAAATCTTACAATAGTATATTTCTATTTTTCTCCTCCTGATATTTATGCTATTGATGTTATATATTTTGCTTTTATATAAAACCTGTCAATTATCTTTAAGATTTAAATAATAAAAAAAGTGCATACATTTTATGTAGTTTACCAATTCCAGTGTTCTTCAATCCATTTTATAGATTCATATTATTATGCAGCAACATTTTTCCTCTGCCTAAAAGGCTTTCTTTAATATTTCTTACAACGAGGATATGTAATAAATCCTTGCAGTTTTTGTGCTTCTGAAAATATTGTTATTTGGCCCTTGATTTGGGAAGATATTTTTGCTAGGTATAAATTACAGGTTGACAGTTTTTTCTTTCAGTACTTTAAAGACATTTTTCCATTTTCATCTCACTTGTATTAATTTTTCTTTTTTGAGTCAAGTCTCACTCTGTTGCCCAGGATGAAGTACAGTGGCATACCCACAGCCACCACAGCCTTGATCTGCTGGGCTCAGGTGATCCTTCTGCCTCAGCCTTCCAAATAGTCGTAAATACCCACCATGCCCAGCTAGTTTTTTTGTTTTTGTTTTTTAATTGTAGAGATGAGGTCTTGCCAAGTTGCCCAGGCTGATCTCAAAACCCTGGTCTCGGGCAATCCTCTTGTCTCTGCGTCCCAAAGTACTGAGATTGCAGGCATGAGTCACTGCACCCAGTTCACTTGTATTAATGTGAAATCTGCCATTATACATATTTGTTCCTCTGTATGATTTTCTCTTTATTGCCAATTTTGAACAATTAGATTATAATGTGTTTTACTTGGTATTCCTTATGTTTAGGGTTCATTGAGCTCCACAGATCACCATCAAATTTGGAAAACTTTCAGCAATTATCTTTTTCCAAATTTTTTGTGACTCCCATTCTCTACTCTGCAGACCCTAACTGCATGCATATTAGGCCACTTGACACTTTCCCACAACTCACTGATGCTCTGTTTATGTTTCAAAATGTTATTTCTCTTTATGTTTTTATAATCATGGCATCTAGTAAACTAGTCTTTTCTTTTTTATGTCTTCCCCAAATCCCACCCACTTTAGTTTTTAATCTTACATTTTATAATATTTATTTTTGAACTTTATATTGGGTCTCTTTTAATATATCTTCCGTGTCTCTAGTTAACTTTTTGATCATATAGAATAAAAATTTAATTACTATTTTAATGTTCCTGTCTGCTAATTCTAATATTGGTGTCAGTTCTACGTCAGTTTGAATTGACTAATTGATTTCCTCATTATGAATTGTAAGCAGATTCCAGATATTATACATTTTCCCTTACTGGGTACTAGATATTTTAGTATCTCTAAAACATTCTTGAGCTTCCTGGAATGCAGCTAAGTTGCTTGCAAATAATTTGCTTCTATCATTTCTTGCTTTGAAGATTTTGTTAGGTAAGACTCAAGCAGTAGTCTAAGTCAATTATTCCTCACCACTGAAACAAGACCCTTCTGGGTCCTCAACACAATGTCCTGTGATTCTTGAGGTTTTTCCATCCAGCTGGCAGGAACAAGCTCTATCTATTCCCATGCCTGTGTGAGCACTGGACATTGTTCCCTTTACTCCAATGGGTCTCCATTTTGCCTCCCAAGGGATACTTGGCAATGTCTGAAAACATTTTTGGTGGTCACATTGGGTTGTGGTGGCAGGTAAGTGGTATTGACAGCTGGTAAATAAAGGCCAGGGATGTTGCTAAACATCTATAGTCTACAGGACAACTCTCACAAAGAATTATGCAGCCAAAAATGTCAGTAGTGCTAAAATTAAGAAACTGTGCTCCAATCTTTTTAGGTGATGTTTTCCTGCGTCTCCAGAATTCTTCCACATGCTTGTGCTGAATACTCAAGGAGGAATCTCTGCAGATATCTGGAGTTCTCTATGCAGTTCTCCTCTGCTACTCAATCTTGTAAGCTATCGCATCCTTGTTGTCCCTGGACTTTCAAATCTGTCTGCCCAACTGAGGGAGTCTTCTGGTCTGCCTGGGTTTCCCCCCTCCACACCATGGAAAGAAACTCTCTCTGAGCAGTAAGCTGGGGCGATCTTGGGCTCATCTCCTCTGTTTCTTACCTTTCAAGGTCAATTGCCCTCTGTTACCTGATGCCCAGTGTTTTACAAATTGTTGTTTATGTATTTGGTTCATTTTTGGTTGTCTCTGACGGGAAAGTGAATCCAACCAGTCCCTGCTACTCCATCTGGGCCATAAGCTCCAGTATTAAAATTTCTTTTTAAATATATTTGATCTTGCCTTCCCTTCCCTGTTGGCTTGCCAGTGTGCTGCAGAGGTTTGTTAACTATGCAAGTATATAGTATTTGCAAGTACGTGTGCCCAACAGCACCTGGGCGTGCTTGATGTTCAGACACACAGCACCCGCTGTAATGAGCTACAACGCGTTTATCTTCCCTCTGCACCCTCACCCCACACTCTTCTTTCTGGGATTCTTTTATGGCTTTTGCATTTTTAAAGTAGTTTACCCAACAAGTAGTTTAAATTTTCAAAAAATAAAATGCCCTTGGCCTAAGAATTCATATGCCAGTTGTAAGTTTTATTTGATGGTAAATGGTTGAAATAGATGCCCTGGAGAGAACTGGTCCTTTCGGCAGCACTGGCCTTAGGCAAAATTCTTAAGTAGGTGAAGTCTATCTTCAGGGAACTCCTAGATTCAGCGGCCCCCTCCCCCTTTCCAGAACCCTTGAGTTAATGCCAGAGCAAGTGCTGCTCTCAATCTTTTTTTGGTTAACATTCAGTTGTCAGTGACTGATAACTTAAATTTTCACTCTTCTTAAAATATTTGCATTTTCATACAGAGCAAAGCATTAAGGCAGATAGAGGGGAAAACAGTTTTTAACTTCTTTGATTGGAAGTGGCTGTTTGTAGCACTGTATTGAGAAAGGTGATTCAGCAGAAAAGAACAGTGATTGATTATTGATGTCTGTATGTACAAACACAGAAAGTGAGAAATTTGCCATCTCTGCCTTAATCTAGAAGAGTTTATTCTATTGGATAAATTCCAAGCACTAGAAATCAAGTGTAAAAATGACTTTTGGGGGCAATTGAAACTCATTAATGACCTGAAATCAGTCCAAATAGGGCTGTTGTCTGACATCACATAAAAAGTTGAGACTGCTTTTTTCAAGTGTAACAAGAACTTAGTGAAATGTCATAAACAGAATATAATGCCATAGAGGTCGTTTATGCCATTCCTTTAGTGTGTGTGTGACCTTAGAGAGTATTCCTTTTTGTTCCCACTTTACCTTTTAACCATCTTCTTTCAGCCTCATATAGTAACCTATGCATGGTAAGCAGCTCCAGAATCACTGAAGTGTTTCTTTAATACGTTATTGTCTTGATGAACTGAAAGATTCTGGAAAGCCTCAAATGTTTCACTTATTTATTTCTAAGCTATTCATTGCCTGTGTAAAAATAACAATCACCTTCTAAATGAGGATGCAATTCATTTATTTCAGTTTATCTTTCCATAATATGAAAAGATGGGGTACATAATATCTTCTCTGGTATCGAGTCATAGAAAGGGAGGAATATTCTAGATTGATCTTTGTAAAAGTCTCTTAAATGAGATCAAACTTGAAAACGAAATGAGCAGAGTGCTTACTACATCCCAGGCACTGTGCAGCATTTTCACCTAGGTTGGCTCATTAATCCTAACGAAGACTGCTCGAGAGAACACTAGTAGCCCACTATCACTACATGTCATCTGAATGTCTCCAGCTCCCACTGGCCTGTAGGTGCAGATGAGACTGTGATGATATTAACACCTCTGGGTTGTTGGTTCAGAGGCTCCATCTGCATTATGGAGGTCTGCAGTCCTCCCCATACGCTGACCCCTGGGGATATTTGGAGGCATCTTCCCCTGGTCATGATTAACCTGCTCATATTCTGATTCCTGAAAGGTAGCCTCTGTCATCCAGCCACCAAAGGAGGGCCCCTTGTCACCACTCTGCTGCCAAGGTCCTCTCTGGGAACATGGTTTCTGTGCTGTTCTCCTGGTGCTGGAAGGTTTTACACTCCCATGTTGCTAAATGGTATCATTTCCTGCAGTCTCTACTGTATTGAAGACTCATTAGCCTTGCAGACATGAAAAGGATGTGTTTCTCCTCAAGTTTCAATTGGCATTTTGTGTGCCAGGCTCTGAACTGTATTGCTTGTTCACCAAATGAAGAAAGGGAGAGAGAGAGAGGGAGAGGACAAGGGGGAGAGGGGGAGGGGGAGGGAGGGAATACAGAAGGAAAGAAAGAAAGAGAAGGAAGGAAGGAAGGAAGAAAGGAAGGAAGGAAAGAAGGAAGGAAGGAAGGAATCTCTTCTGCCTATAGCCTTTCTCAAACAGTCTTGGGTTGAGCCAGGAAGATGACTTACTCTATTTCCCATTCTTCCAATATAAGATTCTCAAGAACAAAACCTCTTCCTTACAGGTCTTCTTTCCTCATGCAGATTAATTCATGCATTAAAAGATCTGGGGGGGGGGGTATGCGGGGAGTAAGTCCCACAACTCAGAATCATTGTCCCCAACCCTAAAACCCAGTGTAGGTTTGGCTACAGTACCAGATATTTCTAGTAGAGGAAACTGACAATTTTAGACCGCTGGCCAGAAATCAGACCACTAGTAAACTATGTGCTGCAGGTCCCCCCTCAACTCAGCTCCTCACAACAGTTCATGCCACCTCCATGCACAAGGCTGCCTTTAATCTCAGAGCATAGAATGCCTGTTGAGATTCCTTCCCTGCGTTGCCCAAATGTATTCACACAACCCTAAATTTTAAGTGGCAGGGTGTAGGTTGAGGTCCCTGCTGTTCTCTCCATATCTCCTGTCACTTCATCCAATTCCAAGTGCCCAATATTAGGCTTCGTGGCATTTTATGCAATTTGTACCATAACAAGGGCTGATCTGCTATGAGTTAAAGATGAAAAGTAGTTCCATAAGGACTGCAGCTGTTGTTCTCTTAGAGATTGCAACCTTTCCACTACTTAACTATGTTTCCTCTTGTGAATATAGCAACTGGGTAGTGCCATTGCTTCTCAGTGAGGTACTGCATGATCACCAGGTTCCTAAAAGCTCCATAAACTGCAAACAAGGTGACCTTATAATGAGCCCCCTCTCTGCAAAACAAATGCCAGTGCGGTGGTGAGTTCCCCCTATCCGCAGAGTGCCTTTCTTCCTGTGACATAAATTACTTCACACGCAGGACTGTAACAAGTCTGTGTGAACATTAGCAGCCAGTGAGTTTGATTTCTGCATTTAACAAAGAGAGAACAAAAGGGAAGAAAAAATGTTTTCCATCCCCAAATAAAATTTTTCTGATTCAGTAGATTTGGAAAATGTCCATAAGCACATTATGTGATTTTTTTTTTCAAGCTGCACAGTGTATCTGTCAGGAGTTTGATAATTTTTAAGATATCTTGATGGAACTATATGAACATACTCTTCAAGGTAATAATTAATTCCCTTGGGAGAGTACTCATTAAAAAAAATCATGCTACTGAGGAGGGAAGAAAAATACTGAAAAGCTAGGAAATCACCACATAAACTCGCTGACAGTTGAGTCTTTCAGAAGATTATAGAGGAAAATTAGGGCTTCAAGTGTAGGTCTCTGATTAAGAATTTGATCTTCTAGATAAGAGTTGGGGAGCAATGTTTAACTCCTGTGAAATTCTGCTTAACTACATCCCAGGGGGCTATCATAAAGGGTTTGGGGTGCAAAGATATCTATTCATTTACATGTAGCACAAACAGTAGCACAAAATGGCTGCTGAGATTGTAGAATCTGGAAGTACAAGTACATCTCTGAGACTGCAAGTAAATTCTCTTTCCCCCCCTCCTCCCCACCTTCTCATATTCTTCTTACATGCACTTTGATAAAACGTAAAATTCTGAGGTTCCTGCTGATAGGCCAGAAAGCTGTATTCCAAGTGTGGTTATCAGGGCGCAGTTTAGAGACACCTTTCCTTTTCTTTGCCCAGATTTTATTCCTGTTTGGCAATTCTGAGTGGGAGAAATGTAGTTATTTCCTTTGTGCTTTTAGTTTGCATAGAGATAAGCAAATCCTGTCTTGGTTTTTAACAAGTGGATGGCGCTGTAATTTTGAAGTTGGTGTCTCCTTTCTTTGGCTCTAATAAACCATTGTTGGAATAGGGTGGGTCCCTTCTCACTTCACATTCTTCCTACTTTAAGAGTTAGAGACACCCTCAGTCTCACTATTGTGACCATCTCTGGTATCCTGGTTGTTTTGGCTGCAGTAGTACTCTGTGGAAACTTCAGGATTCATAATAAAAAGCACAGAGAGAGACCTGGTCAGGTAAAGGATGGAGGATTCAGCTTCCTCCTTAGAAGGTTGGAAGGAAGCGTGAATAGGAGAATATACAGGGGGGGGCAAAAACACGGAATTTAATTATTAAAAATTGTGTATTTATTCTTACATTTTTAAACTTGAGTCACCTTTAAAGTACTCTCCGTTTGATGCAATACACCTATCAAGATGCTTTTTCCACTGCTCAAAACAGTTTTTGAACCTGTCAATTTGGGTGCTTTTTAGTGCCTCTGCCATTTTCTGTTTCAACTCTTCCACATTAACAAAACATTTCCCTTTGAGGACTATTTTCATCCAGGGAAACAAAAAATAGAAGTTTCTTGGGCAAGATTGAGTGAATAGGGAGTATGGGACATGGGGGTCATGCCATTTTTGGTCAAAAACTGCGGAACACTCAGCTCATTGTGGGCAGATGCACTTGGAAATCACCCATTATGAAATGGGCAAACGCGTTGAAAGAATCTCCAAAAAAAAAATGTCACTGAATCTGACACAGTCTCTCACAACAACACCAGCTTCTGGTACACTGATGGTGATGGGTTTCTAGAACACTTACTTAGTGGAGCTGTAAGGGGCCCACCCTCCAAAAGATAATTTCATTTTGGGGGGTCCTCATGTAGATAAACTTGGACCTCAGAGCTAGAATAGGCTCTCAATAGCTATAGTTCATTCCAATGAGGAATTTTAAAATATAGCGTGTCTTCTCTTTTTAAGTCTTGCTTTCTGCTTTTATCTTGCAGTGATTAATTGGGTTTATTGCCCTTTTGTTTTTCTCATAAGTCATTTCAAGTAAATGAGTGGAGTGAGCAGCAAATGGTTGCAAGTATACACTGACTAATTTAGAACAGTCGAGAGTGGAAAGGCGGGGAGAGAAGAGAACTTAGATCTCAAACCCATTCCCCTCTCTTCTGCATGTAGACATCCCACAGATGCAGTTCTCACTGTCACCAGTCCGGTCCACTGAGGCGGTTTCAGCCAACTCATCCTGCCAGCAGTCTGCCTGTCCTTCCAATTCTTACTTCATAGGCTATATCCCTGGTACATCGAGTCATTGAATAATATTGGACCAAATGAGATGACTTTGATTCCAAATGGCGATGACCCTGATTCAATGGCTTAAACAATAGGAAAAGTTTTTATTTCTCATGACAAGAAGTCTAGAAAGAAGCTTCATGATTGGGATAATCAGCAGCTCAAAAAAATCATCAGTGATACAGGTTCCTTCTCTCTGACACTCTCAGCTTTGGTGTGACCCTAAGACTACTCCCTTCGTTGTCACAAGATAGCTGCAGCAGCCCAGAGGCCAGACAAGGACCATCACCTCCTGGTGTATCCTTAAGAGTGAGGCAAGTTCTCCTGGAAACCCCAAAAGACCTACCTAAGTATGACCTGGATCACAGCCCACCTCCAAATCAGCAAAGCAAATGGGATGATCTTGAGATTCTTGGACTACCTATGATTTCTCCCTGAGCTGGGGGTAGGGTCACCATCCCTGAGAGATGGTAGCTGATCAAGCAGGTTTTTGTTAACAAGTATGATGTGGGAAATGGATGGAGGAAAGGCAACCAACTGTGTCTGCTACAACACACATTGTAAAAGAAATCAAATCAAACAAAATAAGATTCATCTATCACCTGTGGTTCCTCTCCCCAAAGGTAGGCAATGAAAACTTTAATTTATAATCCCCATACATATGTAGCTGCCATTCAGTATGTATGCAAATGAAATTATACCACACAAACTTAAATATCTCTTAAGATTTTCCATAGCAGTCCAAACAGATCTGCAGCGTTAGTACTTTGTTGTATGATTGCATTATGATTAGTGTAGCTGGCTCCCTACTGATGAACATTTAGATTGTTTCCAGTTTTTGTTGATATTTTTAATATTAAGGATGATGCAAACTGAGTGAGGTGACACACACCTACAGTCCCAGCCACTCAGGAGGCTAAGGTGGGAGGATAGCTTGAGCTCAGGAGTTTGAAATCAGCCTGGACAATATAAAGAGATCCCACCTCTACAGAAAAAAGAAAAAAAAAAGATGATGAGCCATTGGATTTCATTGTATAACTAGTGGCATTTTGAGAATACATTCACAGTATAAATTTCTTATGGTGGAACAGTTTGGTTACTTAAAATTTTAGAGGAATTATATATATTTCTAAATTGCTCTTCAAAAATGAGGCATCAATTTACATTTGCTTCATCGATTTATGAGAGTGTCTATTTACCACATCCTCACCAACCCTGGTCATTATCACATTGTTTATTTTATCTCACTGTTAGGTTAGAATGGTATCTCCCTACAGTTGTTCATTTCCAATTTCAAAACTGCCTCTGTTATTCCCCTGTTAGAATGCCTGGATGGTTTTCCTTTGCTCCTGATATAAGATGTGCTGTTTTAACATGGGCTGTGTATAGCTGCACAATTTGGCCCTGCTTATCACTTGTGTCATTCCATGCTGAGCATTCACCAATTCTCTGCCTTCTGAATACAATGGCTTCCTCTAAGTTGGACACCACGTTATTTAACCACGAGAGTCTTTGCTCAAGGTATTCTTTATGCTGAAAACACTACCCACCTCATCCTACTGTCTTAGACTACCTTAAATGCCACTTCAGGGAAGACTACTCTGGACACTTAGTCTATTTAGAGTGTCCCTGTTACACTCTCACATTGTACATAACAATGCATAATCATTGCACTGATTACAGGCGCAATGTTTGTGTGATTATCTTTTTAGATATCTGTCTCCCCACTAGACCACAACCTCCCTGAGGCCACATCTGTCCTGTGGATTGCTGTATTCCCTGTGCTCAGCACAGGACCAGGCACACACACATTCCTGAACCAGGGATCATCAAGTAAGAGCTGTGGGTAGAGATGGGGTGAGGATTGAGGATTGAACAAAGTTGAAAAGACTTGGAAAAAACCACTAGAATCTACATGCAAGAGCCATAGAAATGGTTCCATCAAAAACTCTTCTTAAAGCTTTACCATGAGCTTGGCCCTTCATTGAGTGCATTTGGTTCCATATGTGAGGATGGCTGTGGTATAGTCTAAGCACAAATGAACAATACAGTAATGGAAGACTACAACAAAAAGTAGCTGTTAACTGTAGTCCAGAAACAACTTGTACAAAAGCTATAATTGTATTATCGTATACCTCACATTAACTTCCATTTGGGCCTCCATTCTGCCAGAGGAAACAGAAATTCCCTCTTGCCCAACTTGGGGCCCTCACTTCCTTTTTTGGAGTTTGCAAAGCTCCAAGGGGCTTATGGAGATGGTCTCCTGTGGTCCTTGAGAGATCTGTCCCCTTTTTGATGGTGGGCCATTGCTCCCCAGTGGTCCTCACTGTGATAGTCCCATACTGTGTATAGTCTCCTAGCGTGGCAGCTTCCACCATAGGTTTCTTGTATGATAGGAAAGCCCAGGAATCGCCACAAGGCTTTTTTTGGCCCTATCAACCTAGAGATGATAAGCAGAACTCCTTCTCTAGGGTTTTATAGTGTCTGGGTTGCGTGGGGTATGGGGTCTGAGAGGAAGGAGGGTGCAGAGGCTCTCTGCCTTTGTGGCCCCCAAACTGGCCAGACCCCTATCTCTGACATGCACTGAACTTTCTCCTTTCATCTGCTCCCTCTAGATCACAGGAGCTTTTGTCTAGAACCAAGCGAAAATACCTGCTTCTCTAATCTGATATTTTATCTTTGCCTCAATCCATTACATTGTCCAGAAGGTTAAGCTTTCGGAAGAGAAAGAAGAAGAATTTTTAAAAGGCAGAGACTCACAGTCTTCTTTTTTGTTTTTACTCTGTCATACTCCTCTTCTGAGACCAAGAACCTCGGCCAATAACCTCCTGGAGAGCGGTGTGAGGGCCATCTGGGGAGCAGGAAGGGGAAACTTGGGGGGAAAAGAAAACATTGGCTATGCTCTCAAAAATATTACCCTGTCACACAATCAACATTTCCAAGAGGGGCAATGAACATGTAACAGAGAGACTGAGAAGAGGAACATCCTTGGAAGAGCTCCAGATTTCTTTCAGTTGGTGAACAACAACAACAAAAGCAGCTTTATGACAGACGGATGGAGGTGGAGGCCAGATGAACAGAGATTAAAGAGGTTAGAGAGATTATTCTTTTATACGCACTAAATCTCTTGTGTTATAATCTATTTCATTTGGTTTTACTTCCATGAGAATGAAAAAGTGGTACTAACCAATGCTTCTTCACTCACTTCTGCTAATTTTCTATAGAGTTAAAAAAAAATAACAATCAAACAATATTGAGGCCAAAAAAGCATCATGGAAACGCCATGCGGAAATGTACAAATCATCTAGTATTATAAAAGTTACATATTTAGTAATTTTAAAAAGTATGGTTAATTACCTAGCGAACATTATGGTTTTGAAGTCATTAAGATGTATCATGTAAATGAGTATTTAATAAGTTTTTTTAACACATCTTTTACCACATAGCCCATGAAATCTCAGAAACTTTTTACATCTAAGTACACAGCAAATGTGTATATCATTTTAATTTCAATTCAGCATTTATTAAGTTTCTACTGCATACTGTGCATAATGCTTTCATATAACTACCTCATTTAATTTCTATAATCACCCAGTAAAGAAGGTATTCTTATTCCTAGTTTGTCGGTAGAGACACGGAGGCTTAGAGAATGTAGGTAATTTGCCCAAGTCATATAGCAAGACAGCAGCGAACCACTATTAAACTAGGATTTCTTTCTTTGATTATAGGTTCTGTAATATAAGTAATTTGGTGATCTGTGAAAGCAGCATTTTAGGTGAGTCTATAACAAATTGAGGTGAGAAAGCAAGTGGTAAAGATTGGTTGATAGGGAACTTTGACAGTTAAAGAAGGAAAAGAATTTGAAAATAGCTCCAGAGAAAAGGGACCCAAGAAGCCTTTTGTTAAAGACAGCAGCTCTCAAGCTTTAGCACCAGACAGAGAATTGCCTGGAGAGTTTGTTGAACAGGATGGCTGGGCTCCACCCATTAATTTCTGAATCTTTAGGACTGGTAAGAGGAGGGAGGAAGGGGAGGAGCCTTCTGAATTTGCACTTCTAACAAGTTTCCAGGGGATGCTGCTGCTGCTTTAAAAAAAAAAAAAAAGCATCTGCATGTTTGAAAAGCAGAGTGAATTCAATAATCATAGAGTGAGGGACTAACAAAGCTAGGGAGATAAGAGATATCTGAGAGAGCAGAGGTTGTGGGACAGATTAAGAGAGTTTCATTGATGAGGTCAGCTTAGAAATGAAAACGAAGATTCAATTTTCTGGAAAAGACAAAAGAAGATGGATGTTGAGCCAGAGAAAGTATTGGAGGAGAGAGGAAGTAGGGCCGCTCGCCCAGGTTGTCATTTGGTTTCATTGACTGTATTTATTTGCTTCTTTAAGAGAAGGTAAATTCATTTCCCAAGTTGAGTAGAACTCCTCAAAAGGAGAATAGAATCGCTATGAAGGGATGTGTACTGGGATCCCACTGGGGAGATTGAAATGATTACTGGCCAGGCGTGATGGCTCAAACCTGTAATCCTAGCACTTGGGGATTGTCTGAGCCCAGGGGTTCAAGACCAGCCTGGGCAACTTGAAAGATCTCATCTCCAAAGTAAATTAAAAAATTAGCCAGATGTGGTAGTGCGTGTGTATAGTTCCAGCTACTTGGAAGGCTGAGGCAGAAGGATCACTTGAGCCCAGCAGGTTCTCGAGGCTGCAGTAGTCACGAGTGTGTCACTGTATTCCAGCCTGGCAGCCTGGGCAACAGAGCGAGACTCCAATTCAAAAAAAAAGAAAAAAAAAAAAAAAAGAGAAAGAAAAGGAAAGAAATGATGACTGAACACTAGGGAGGGGCTGGTTGAAGTCTAAGGCATCAGCAGCCTGTGTGCCTATTCTACCTCATGAAATTGGAAAGGCCCAGCTCCCAGCCTGTGAGAACAGGACACATCTTTCATGTCTCTGCTTAAATTACAACAGTAAATAGTACTTACTGGCATTGATTTTAGATATTTGCTGGGTTATTTTTTTTCATTCATTTGTTAAAAATGAGGCCAAAGAATATCACTTGCAAGTGAGGCCAACTCACTTTAATATATAGACTTTAGAAGAAAGGACACTCTAAGTCAATGTTTGTTATCATTACCCAACACATGCAAGTACAAACTAGGTTCAGGCTCGTGGCCCTATCTAAGTTGGAGGGGAGAAGAAATTGGGGAAGTAACCTCTTCTCCATGACAAGGCTCTTCTGGAACACCTCTGGAAACCTCTTCAAGTCCTTGGTCAGTCACCGTTTGGATCCGGCAAAGAGATACTTCCAAGTGGCTACTCAATGAACATTTATTAAGAGAGTGTAATCAATTAACCAAGGTTTGATGAACAACTCCTCGGTTTCGGGAGGAGTGATAAGTGTTGAAACAGCTTGATATTGCAGAGGGAGACAATCTGTAACCGAAATACGTGTAAAAGGCCACATGCCTTTTGAGAGGAGGAGGCAATCCATTCTGAGGGGAGACTTGAAGAAAGACCAGAAGTCTACAGAAAAGTGGGAGTAGGAAGAACTACATTAACCATGGCAAGGAGGCTTCATGGAGTTTCTGAGGAATATACGTTTTTATGGACTAAAAAAAAAAAAAAAATCAACCTCTCTTGATCATCTATGATTTGTCTAGAATAGCACTGGAAGTCTTTCATGTTATTCCACGTAATGAGAACAATAGCTCCACAAATCCATCTTAAAGCTATGGAGACTCTAAGATGTTCCACAATTTATTGGAAGCAGTGGAGCCAAGACTCAGAGCAGAAGCCTTCATTAGCTTCAAGACATCATGCAATTTTCTTACCTTCCTGTGCTTCCATTTCTTTATCTGACAATTGAGAAATCAATATTTACTTCAACATGTTGTTGTCACATCAGCTGTTTTGTTAAATGTCTGGTCCTTATATGGCATCATGTCAAGGCTCTGGAAACGGTAGCCATCAATCTTCTGTGTCATTATTACTATTATTAACAACTTGTTTCGGATCATGCAATAATGGTTAGGCTTTAGTTTTTTGGAGGGAGTTCATTTTTTCCAGATTCTGGTGGTCCATGTGCATGTTTGTTACATGGGCATATTATATACTGGTGGGGATTGGGTTTCAGGTGTCTCTGTTCCCCAGAGAGTGAACATTGTACCTGATAGGTAGCTTTTGAACCCTTGCCTTCTCTCCCCACCTCTCCGTTTTAGTGTTCCCATGTTTATTATTTCCATCTTTATGTCAATTTACAAGCTGGACTTTAGAGCAAAGTTTCTTTAGACTCTAAAAGCCCTAACTGTCCAGAGTCCATGCTTGACCTTGCCCTGATCTTCAGCTGCCTGCTAAAAGAATAAGAGGACCCACGCATGAGGCTACGAACCTCAACTCCAAGTAGGGGGCAGCATGATTTCCTGGAAAGAGCAAGGGTTTTGGAATGTGACAAACCTGGACTTGAGTTCATATTTCGTCACTTACAACTTGTGTGATTTGGGGCAAGTTTATTTAATCTCCCCGGTCCTCCCCTTATCTATAAAATGGCACACAGCCTTGCAGAGTGCCAAGGTGAGGATACAGAGGTCACGTCTTGCAAAACCTGGCTCAGCCAGCAATAGATTCCTCTTGCCTTTGCCAGGTCCATACAGAAACTTCTACTCTGGCTTCTGAACTGCCGCTACAGAGTGGACTACTCTCTGAGGGGAGGTAGCAGCACAATCACAGTGAGATATGACACTAGCTTTTAGTAGAGCAGTTCAATTTTATGCCTGTAGAATTCTTTGTGTATATGTCTCAAGGTAGTTGATGAAGCAAAGGAGACCATCCTTCATTGCTGCTTATCCTTATTGTCAATATTGTTCTAAGACTCAAAAAGGACTAGGGCTGTTTCTAGGTAATTTGACTTTGCTGAACATCATGATAGCAGAATAATTTCTAGAGGGCTGGTTAGAATTTCGGCTGCATGTTAGAAGCTGTAAGTGAGTCCACCCAGATGAACACTGGCAATAGCTAGAAGTAGCTCTTCCAGCAATGCTAAAGTCAGTTACTTTGGTATCCTTTAGCCTGACTTCAACTGCAACAGAAGTTGCAAATGATTTAGCACTCTTCACCCACTGGACAACTAAGGTATACCCATGTCATCATTACCAAGAAAGCATATTGGAAGTGGCAAGGCATTTGCCCAATAAAAAGGAATGAAAGAGTTCCTGATTATATTTTTCAGAACGGGCCTAAATGCTTCAAGGAAATGTCAAAAAGGGCCATGTATCTCAGGGTTTGGGATAATTAAGAACTCTCTCATCTTTCTGCCTTTTCAATAGAACGTTGCCATGCAGGCCAGGCATGGCAGGTCACATCTGTAATCCCAGCACTTTGGGAGGCTGAGGCAGGTGGATCGCTTGAGTTGGAGACCAGCCTGGGTAACAGAGTGAGACTTTAAAAAGGAAAGGGAAGAAAGGAAGGAAGGAGGGAAAGAAGGGAGGGGGCGAAGGGAGGGAAGGAAAAAGAAAAGAAAATTGCCGTATGTATTACTTAAACCATTTGATAAGTTGTTTCGCTCAAATACCAAAACTGAGTTTTTGGTTTTTATTCTTAGCCAAGAAATAATTAAATATAAGCTTTATTAAAATGTCCTCACTAGTATGAAATATACACAGTAACATGCATACTATGTTTCTTTTGCTGAGAAAATGTTTCAGAAATAAAACAAAACATACCATGCAAATCTCTGAAATGTTGATCATCTGTAGGGTAGATTGTTCCTGGCTGCTGGTATGATTTTTGATAGAATGAAAGATCTGTAACAAGCACACATTAACTTAGATCCTTAGTTTGTAAAAGTCAACATAGAAACCATGGGGGCTAAGGTAATTTAGATTCCTTTCAAAGCAATGAAAAAAAATGTGTTTTTCTTTTTCTTGTGTTCGTAGGATACAAACATTCCATATAATGTCCTGGATAATGTTTGTCTACACATCTGCCTATACATAATTTTAATAAATTTCTGAAGCCTGAGCCCTCAGCCAATCGAAGGCAAGTTGTAATGCTGGCCCCACACTGACAGCTCATCAGAACAGGCCAAGCTCTGTTTTCTGCTTGGATGTCATCATTCTGTGACTATGAAAGCATAAAACTGGAGACTGTTCCAGCAGGTCATTGTCGCTACAACTTGCTCAAACAGAAATAAAACAGCTTTTCATGCTTATTGATCTTGGACTTTTTGCCATTTTTATGCTCTGTTGACCTGAAGCTCAGTAAGGATGTATTTTGTAAAAGGAGCTGAAAGTTTTCTTTCTCTATAGATAAGACATTTCACATTTTGGCTGCATGCAAAAACAATTTCTTCTTCTTTTTTTTTTTTTTTTCTTTCTTTCCAAACGCATTCGCTCTGTGACTTTAAAAGAATAGTTGATCTTTAAGTAACATATGTGATATTAGTTTTTCCATTTTAAAATAATCACATTATTGCAGACATTTTAATAGCTGTAGAGGTTGCTATGTATTAACATGATTCATGGTCCTTGACAGCACTGTCTCTGAAAATCCCCCAGGAATGCAAAATACAAAACTCCACACACGTTCAAATTTTACTGCCTGCAGCTAAAAGAAGGGAAAGAACTTAAAACTGTTGAAACCCTTCAACTTTAAAAGCATTAATAGATGGTCCCAAGGGATTAAATCTAAATCTTAATGTGTAAAAATCAAGTTAATAACCAGAGAGATTAATATGGCTGCATTTGATTATTGTGATAATGCAAACAATTAGTACTGCTAAAGTGAGATGTATTAGCTTCCTACTTGCCCCTCACATCAGTAAGGCACTGGAAACAAATGGAAATAAAACATTTTACTCTAAGGTTTTTTGTTTCCACCTTTGTCTTTCCTTCCCTGTAGCTGACTCATTTTTGAAATTTTATTTCAGACTAGAATTATCCTTTCATTTTGAAACTATATTTCTGTGACACTGGTGATCATGATCAGGTATCATCAATTTAATAATGTCAGAAAATTATTCATACATCTTGCCTTAGTATCAGTTTCTTTATAAATCTTCATAATAAATGAAAACAGAAGGCTGTTTGGAGGGAGGAGATTGAGAGGAGGAAGGAAACAAAGGAAAGGTAAAGGGACTGAGTGAGAGATACACCATTCAGTTTTAAGTTCTTAAGGTTTTTCAGGAGTCGATAACCGGCACTTTTATAGTTGTTTAAGCTCCCCGTTGCCTGAAGCATTGGGCAACGTTCAATGTGCATTTTTCTTCACCGTAGTTTCTAGAAAAAAGGGGGACACTGTGGTAAACCTGCCTTGGAGTATAGTAAAACCCCTTGCTAGGCAGTTTTCTGCATTTTTCTTACTTTTGTGCGAGACCCAAAAGGTGGCTCAGGGTTGGTGGGCAGTGGAGAAAAGATCCCTGTAAACAAAGACGATGCTTGCAAGGAAAAAGCCTGGCCATGTGAATTAATGAATTGCACGTTCTGCCAACAGTTAGCTGATGTTAAAAGATATCTGTCCTTCCAATTGGAATTGACGGGAAAGAAATATAAGCCTTATTTTAAAAAGCCATTTAGATATAAAACCTCATGAAGCCTTAGCAATAATCAGGCATTGTAGTGAGCAGAAGTTCGTCTGAAACAAACAATATTCTGTTGGGGGGGCGGGAGGGGCCAGGGGATCTGTGCAATTTTTAGATCTTCCGAATTTTAAAATGATATTATTTTGCTATTGAAGTAGAAAGGTGAAATTAAGGTAAAATGAGTGAATAGTTAATAAGAGGTGTTTTGAAGCAAATGTAAACAAAGGAAGCTTAGAGAATGGACATTTTCGTGATTTATTTTTTGGGGGGTGCTCAGACGTGTTCTGGCCTATGTCACTTGAAACCTTTTATTTTCTTCTCAGTTCAGATCTGTGTTGTGCATCAAATAGGTGTCCCATTCGTTATTTTTGTTTAAGCAGTGTCTGCAGGGAATTCTGGGGGACCATTTTAATAAACAGCAGCAACAATGGAATATTTGTTCACTTTTCTTCAGCAAAGTATCTGAGGAAAGTGTGTTTGAGGTGGGGAGTGGGTAGCTCTCAGTAGCTGCTGCTCCCTGAGTCTGACAGCCTCGTGACAGTTACTAATATCAGCAGATTTAATGTGTTTAGTCTAGTTGTAAGGTTTGTGATGTGTTTTTGATTTCCTGCTTCAGAAATGCATTTTGGCTAGAAAACAGTGAGCCATACAATTCTCTTTCTTACCATACCACAGTCAGGAAATTGTTACCTTTGTACCCAATTTATGTTACATAATAAGTGACTTACATGCACGCTAAGATTCTTACTTCTTGGCTATTCAATCAATGTGTGAACAGGAGCAAGAAGGTAATGAGTCCTGAGGCATGTGAGCTTAGCAGCAGCGGGTCCCCGAACCTAGGCTGTGTCAGGATTCACAGAGTACATTTAGTTTCTCATCGATGCTTCAGTTTGTCTTTATTCTCCAGGGACTGCAAAATTGCCTCATTGTCTTTTAAAATCTTTAACGTTCTTTCTTGCTTTAGGACCAATTTGGAAAAGAATGTACAAACCACCTGCAAGACTTGAACGGAGCACTCTTGATGTTTTGTTATATAGTAGTGAGTGGTTTAAGCATCTTTCTTTTCCCTGCAACTCAAAAATATTTTGTCGCTTTTCTTTGTATCAATGTAAAGAAGGAGGAAAAAAACCTCAGAGTGGACTCTTGCACTCTTCAGAGCTTTTAGTGCCTGTCTTTACTGGTATATTCTCCTGTGTCGTGCTTTGGGAAAAGTAGTCAAATTCTGCTTTTAACATGGTGATTTTCTTTGTGGTGCACTATGTTAGGAAAGCTTGGGGTGCAAAGCTGGTATTACTATCATTATTTTGTAATTTAGAAATCAGATTTATTTGGAATGAATGTTGTTTAAACAACTATACACTGATAATTATACTTATTCTTGATTTAGGGCAGAACAAAAAGACATTGAAGAAGGGTATTTAAAAATAATTTGGCTAGGGCATATCTGTATTTTATTTTGTTTTTTTAAAAAAATTCATTTTAGTCTCAAAAGTTTCTTTTTTCATATGCCTATAACCCCTTTTTATTAATTAGTATGTAAATAATAGAAATTGTGGAAAATATGTTGAAAGGGAGGCTAATACACACTGAGAAGAGTTTCTCTGCTCCATTCAAGAACACCCCCTTTATACTAGTTAACAAAAACAACTAAAATCTATACAGGTATAGAATAATTACGTATCTTTAAAGCAATACAACTAACATTAAAAAAAATTAAGTATAAGAAAATCTTAAGGAAATGGGGGGAAAAAAACCTCCCAGGAATCACTGCAATTCAGACAACAGCCATCATTTGTTATGTATTTCCTTTGTCTATGGGAAGCGGCATTCAATTTTTCATGTTAAAAACACATTTCATATTTTGTTATTTCAGAGTTCAAAAAGGAGAGATCTTGTTTCTTTAAAACAGAGGTCTTAAAAAATCAAGCATGTCTGAAGGGCAACTGGGGAGCGGGATTAGGTCTGCCTGCCAGGTCAGTGGGCTGCCGGGATGCACCCATCTTTCTCTGTGCAGGAGGATTTCCTGCTGTTTTTTCAGGAGTGACCTAGAAGGAGGTTAATGATTCCAAAGAAGGACTTTTCCCTCAGGGAAAATTTAATCTTGTGACCTTTTTCTCTATCTGTCCATTTCTTTTAAGTCATAGACTCCCTTCATTTAACTTACATCAAGCTGTTTTATTTTCTTCAAAAACACGGTGGAAGTGACTCCTTTGCTTTCATTTAACCCTTGAACTGGATACATTTCAAAAATGAAATCTCTGTGCAGAGTATGGGCTTACGGTTCTCCTTCTAAATCTCTATATTTATTTTCTCTCTCTCTCAAAACACCGTGATAGGGAAATCCAAAATCAAATGCTATTTGTGTTACTCTTATAATTGTCTTTCCTAGTGGCTGCACACAGACACAAAATGTTCAGAATAAATGCTTTATTTGGATAAAATAGATAAATTATCTTAAAATATTGCTTGGGTTTCTTTGGTAAGTGTTGGATTTACTAGGGTGCTCAAGAGTACTAAGATCATTGACAAGGAAATTTTATTAAGAAATATGCAATTGATAATAAAATCTCTTCAGAGAGAATTTAAGATTATGAGAAAATATCAGCTTTATCTAGCCAAACAGTTTCATTTTTTTCTACCTGTAAAAGGCAGACATTAGTGGATCAAATTCAATGTTAGAATATAGTAAAATAAAGCTATAATTATTTTATTATTCTCTTGGGTTCAGACTCTTGGTGCAATGAGTTCTTGAGAGTAAAGTGAAAACAGAAACTGCCTTGTGCTCAAATTTGTCAGTTTTTAAAAAACAACTTTTATTCTGCAACAGATCCAGGATATTTTCAGCATGATCATATTACTCCATTTTACTGCCAACATAAATTGAAAAGAATATTTCTTAATTTCTAGCATGATAATGTTCTATTTGAAAACACAGTAAATCCAGAATAATGTGATTTCTGCTGATGTAGAACATGGCCCATGCATAGATTCTCTAATGTTTAATATGACATATGGCCCAGAGAATTCTGGTTTTCTTCCCTTGGAGTAAAAGCCATTCGGAGCCAGATGAGGTACAACAAACTACCAAAGCAAGCTCCGGTTGATCAGCTAGTCGATTTTTGTAGGTTCAATCCATTAATAAGCATGGACTGAGAATCTCCTGTGTTCTTCCGCACTGCATGAATGATAGCTAGGACCAGTCTTTGCCCTCGGGTTATCATAACCGAAAACCATTATCATGCGTGGGACAATTAAAGACCTGTGAATTGTTGTAGTAGTAACTATGGTGAATACAACAATATCAAAACACAACAGTAGCATGGGAAGAATTTCATTTTACAAAGTGATTTTACACGTACAACAATAATTCTCCACGTAATTTGGTGCTTCCATTTCTTGAAAATAATCATGCTTGTTCTATACTTCACAGGGTTGTTGGAAAAATCAGATAATATGGAAATATTATATGCCAGACACTGTTCCAAGAGCTTTACAGATCAGGAAACTGAAGCCTGAAGATGCGATACAATTTGCCTAGGGTACAATAGGTAATAAAGGTGCAAAGCTAAGATTGTTTAATTTTATTTTGTCAGTGTCCAATGTGGGACATCGTTCATATCAGCGAGTTCAAAACCAAGCACATCATCTCCTCCTCAACACTTGTTCTGCCTTTGCTAGACTGTAACTCAGTTGATGACATTGCCATTCCTCATTCTAACCAAGCCAAGGATCTGGGAGTGATCTTTTCTTCCTCCATCTCCCACCCACCCAACTACCGAGGGTTAGGTTCAACCCGTAGGTTTCACCTGAATGATCCACGTCTCTATTGCCACTGTCAAACCCCTTAGTTAGGCCCTGAACTGCAAATGCTTGGCTCACTGCAATGGTCCCCTGACTAATCTCTGCCCTTCCAGTCCCACATTCCCTACACTGTACCACAGGAATCTTTGCAAAGCACCAATTTGATCCTGTTACTCCTCTTCTTTGTGCTTCACGGGCTCCAGTTTCAGCTCCTCTCCTTCTTTCCAGTCCAACCTCCGGTTTCAGCTCCTCTCCTTCTTTCCAGTCCAACCTACTCCTTCTTTCCAGCCCCTCCATTCACACTTCTTACCCTACCACTCCAGACTACTTAGAATTCACATTTTTACACTTTTGTACATTGTGCCCCTGTATTTGGAATGCCAAGCCCTCCACATTACCTGGAAAGCAAACTTTTGGCCAACTCAAATCCAGGTTCTTTCTTAGGAAAGAAATCCCTGCTTCCCTATCTCCAAATGGTGTTAATCACTCCATTCTCTATGCTGCCTAAGGGTCTAGAAGCTGTATGTCTTTGTACGCATCACATTATTGTGAAATTACTTATTTACATGCCTGCCTCCTCTAATAAACTATGAACTCCTTGAGGGAAAGGATTTTTATTTCCTTGTAATTTTACACAGTGTCTGGCACATAATAAACTCCATAAAATGCATGTTGAATTCTAAGGAGTGAGTAATCATCAGAGCTTGAACATTGCAGGTGAGTCTAGAAGACAGAAAAACTGATGATTCCAGAAATAGAGGTGGCACTATTAACCTCCCAAGAGAAGACTCTTAGAGATAGTCATGGGCATGAACTAGGAATGACTCATCAGGACTCTGGGATCTAGGCTTAAGATGACTTGGATTACATGCAGATATAAATGCTGAAAGTTAAATTATTTTTAAATGGTGAATTATTTTTTTTTGTCTATCATTATTCATTGGAATGTTTCTCTAGAAAATATACATTTTAGTTTATCTTTTAAGAGTATACCTTACCGAAGCTTTTTAATAAAAATAACAATTACTTAAATTGTTTTCGGCTATAACACTAAAGATTTAGTTTCAAAGCCCCTAATTCTAGTGTTCCAAGGTTGAGTAAGCAAAACTCTCTTTTATCCTCATCTCTCTCTCTCTCTCCATATACATATATTTTACGTTATACTTTACCATTTTAAATGATATTTCCATGCTTTCCACCACTCAGACCTTTCTAGGCTGAAGAATACAGACAATTCTAACCCATAGAGCAACACCGGGCCAGCCCTTATGGCCCAACAAGGCCTAAGGAAGTGAGTGTGCATGCTCAAACCCAGCTGGCATTCTCCTCTCCAAGTGAGAGGTTAGAGGGGCCATGTCCGCCAGGGAGGACACCTCCATTTAATTCACACTAAGGCTCTGCTTGGGCTAACATTGCCCTGCAGAAACCCCTTCATCATTATTTTATTTTATTTGCCTTTCCCTTGACCTGTCCCTGCTCTGTTAGGTTTTTATTAAAGTGGAACAACCAGAATTACAGCAATATTTCAGCAGTAGATGCCTGGTGACTTTAAACAAGGGTTTGCTGTTATTTTCTAATATTTTGTTGACTTCTTGGATGAAGCCACACAAAACATACTTGTGTCTGTGGAAGGGCTCATAGGGACCTCTCTGCTGGTGCACTGCAGCAAGCCTGTACCAGTTCCTACAGCCAATATCACTCAACTCTTTCTACCTCAATATGCCGCAACATCACATTGGTAGCTAGAGATTGGCCATGGTAGGAGTATTTCCGCCACAGGAATTGGCAAACACTATAAATAAAGGCTTGTCCTCTCACCCCCTAAAGAGCAGATGTACCAGCTCACCACTATGTATTACTTTTCTTAATGCTAATTGCTTTCTAGAGCCAATAATCTTTTCCGTAAAATAGAAGTTTGAACTGTTGTTTCTACACTAAATGCATTGCCTTATAATTCTGATGTTGAAATCTGTATGCTGCTTATTGGGGCCAAGTTTTGCAGTCTCAGAGGTCTTTGGTTTATTCTAAATTGAGCAGGACTTCTCTTAAGAGTAGTTTAGCGATCAGTAAACTTAGAGATGCCACTGTGTACTTCCTTATCCACATCATTCACAAAATTTCCAAATTTGCTTCTTCCTAATATGAATTCCCTGACATCAATTGGATTATCCAGAAAAATGCTTGTTTCCCTAGCATTTATTCATTTATATATGTAGGTTGTGTGTGTATGCTATGTATGTATTAGCTGATCCATGAAAAAACATTCTCTCAAATCCTATGGAACCTCAATTTGCAATTATATATTTTATATAAAACTCTTCTAAAAGCCATGCATGATGGATTGAATTATTGGCCCTGATTTTTCATCCATGTATAAATGTTCTTTGCCACATTACTCTGCCTTTTAAGAGTACATTCCAGCTGGGCATGGTGGCTCACACCTGTAATCCCAGCACTTTGGGAGGCTGAGGTGAGTGGATTGCCTGAGTCTGCGGGTTCGAGACCCACCTGGGCAACTTGGCGAGACCTCATCTCTACAATAAAATTTAAAAAAACTAGACGGGCGTGGTAGCATGTGCCTGTAGCTCCAGCTACTTGGAAGGCTGAGGTGGAAGAATCGCTGGAGCCCAGCAGGTCGAGGCTACAGTGGCCGGGAGTGTGCCACTGCACTCCAGTCTGGGCGACAGAGTGAGACTCCAACTCAAAAACAAAAAAAACAAAAAAAACACAAACAAACACATAAATGAACAAAGCAATTTCAGATTAGGTTAAGGAGTAAAGTACAGAAGGTGCTGAATGCTAGAACGGAGCAGCAGACAAAGCTCTGGGGGCTGCTCCTTTTGGGCAGAGAGCACAGTAAGTGCAAAGGCCCTGGGGTGAGAAGAAGCTCAGCATGTTTAAGGAATGGAAAGGTCAGTGTAGCATGAGCTCAGTGAGACAGGAGAGGTGAACAGAAGGGCAGAAAGTCTGAAAGGGGAAGGGGCTATCTCCTGCAGAGCCATCTAGGCTGTGGTTAGGGGCCTGGATTTTAGTCTCATTGCAGTGGAAAAGCATTTGGGGATTTTAAACAAGGAGTGACATGACCTGATTTGTGTTTTTGAAAAGACTGCTCTAGCCACCTGAAGTGGATCTTGTAAAGATGAAGTTCCAGGTCTAGCGGGAGAAAGAGAGAAATGTTTCTCTAGAGAGATAAAGGGATAAACATAAGTATATTGTCATGATAAGGGAATCTATGAATCTATTTTAAGTTGTGTACTCGTTAGTTCCACATTTATATGCGATCCTCAAATCATTTCTAAAAACAAAAACTCTGTGTGGAGCCCTCCAAAAAGATGACTACAACTTCTGTGCAGGAAAGAATCATAGCAAGGCTAAAGCTAAGAGAGTGTTTGGAGTTGTCCTGTACGAGGTCTTTTCTCTCATGTCTTCTGTGGAGATTGGCAGAGCTGCGAAAGGGTGGATGGGTGCCAGCATGTGAATGAGTGGTGGAACATGGGAAGCTCAGCCCAGGCAGAGCAGGAAGATCATTCTGGAGGGGTCTGGAAGGTTCTAAACGTGGCAGTGGAAAAAAAATCAGGAAGCAAATCATAAACCATTTCAAAAAAAGGGAGGGGGGAATAAAGTCAGAGGCAGGGAATGAGCTGGTAAAAGAGAAATAATTACCTAATAAAAGGAAGGCACTGAAGGGCAACTTGGGGAATGTATTAGCTCCCTAGGTCATCAGGGGTTCTAAAGTCAAAAATGAAAGAGTCAGCAAAGGACAAATGTATTCTGTCTTAAGTTTCTGAAATGAGGAAGCCCTAATGATTCAACAGTGTGGAAACACCTGCAATGGCCCTTGTTGGATCTATGTCGTACATCTTTTTACAAAACAATTGAAAATGTTTCTTCTGCTAACTGTGAATTGGGGCAAATCCCTTAGTATCTGAGACTGTTTCTGCATTGGTAGAGAAGAGGCTAAAGTTAGTTCCCGTGCCTCTTAGATCTCTTTCAGCCTAAAATGAATAGATTTTGTCGTTCACGATAGATGGCTTACTGAAATTTTAGAAAGTCTGAATGTTTCTTTGCGTGTGTACATGTGTGCATATGTATAGTTTAGAAGTGGGTCACTTTTCCAAAAGTTTGTTTTCCCAGTTTCTTTTGGAAGAAGTATATAGAAAGTAAGAGAAGAAGAAAAAGAATTTGTGACAGAGCTTTGTGCTAATAGTTTAATTCAGTCAAAGGCAATAAACATTGATTTGAAAACCATAGTTGGAGTTAAGATATTTGTATGACTAAGGAGGTCTGGTACCCTATGTGTACTGAGAAAAATTACAAATGTGAGAAAGAAAAGAAAAATAACCAATTTTCCTGGAAAATCCAAGAATGAAATAACTTTCCTCATTTCTTTTTTTTTCTTTTTGAGTCAGAGTCTCACTGTGTCGCCCAGGCTGATGCTCATGGCTACCCCAGCGTCGACCTGTTGGGCTCCAGCGATCCTTCCGCCTCAGTCTTCCAAGTAGCAGAACTACAGGTGTGTGCTACTTTAAAATTAGCTGAGCTCGGCTAATTTTTGATTTATTGTAGAGATGAGGTCTTGCCAACTTGCCCGGGCTGGTCTCAAACCTATGGGCTCAGGCAATCCTCTCACCTCAGCCTCTCAAAGTGCTGGGATTGCAGGCTGGGCCACTGAACCAGGCTGTTTTTCCCCATTTCTGTATGGCAAAACCCATCTTTCAAGACCCAGGTTGAATGTCATCTTTTCTGTGAAGCCTACTCCGAACTTCTTAAGCAGAAACAGCCAATCTCTCCATTTTTTTGTGCTCTCAAGTATTTTAGTTATCTTCTTAGGATCATGTGTATCATATTTTATTATAGTCTTTTCAGAAGTTTCCCATCTTTCCTAAATCTTGAATTCTTGAGAACAGAATTCTTATTTATTCTTTTTTCCACCCCCCTCCCCGCCCTGTCCCATCATGCAGTTCAAATCACAGAATAAATAGGTAATGTGTATGTGTTGATTTAATGACATATGGTTAAAAAAATTATAGTTGCCATGAAGCAAAATAGGTAGAAAAAAAAAAGAAAAGAAATGAAAAAAAAAAGTTCTGGTTCTTCATTGAGGATGAAGGTGAAACTGTGAAGTTCAATATGAGAAGAACTTTAAAGTGGTTGGGCAGAAAGCATAAACAAGGCCAAAACAAAGAGAACACAGGGAGGAAAGACCAAATAAAACCAGCAACTTGAAAGGTAAAGACATTAGGAACAAATGAAAGATGAGGATAGGGAATGGGGCTGAAGAAAAATCTAAGAAAACAAGCAAAAGGGATCATTAGTGGGACCTCCAGTCTCTAGAATAAGGTTGGAGAAATCTGAGAATGAGACCCATGAACATTTCAAGTGATAATATAAAGAAAAAAAACACATTACAAAGATTAGACTTTGTGGGTGACTTTGGTTGGGGTTGAAAATAAAAAATAAAAGAATATAGGTAAGAGCAGGAAGGATTTATAATAATTAGTCCCATAAGGATAAAGATACCATTATGAAAGCTCACAGGAAGAAAAACTCAAATTATTATTGGAAAACACAAGTGCAGAAAGGCAAATCCTGTTCATTGACTGTATACTGGATACTAGGTCTGGCACTGGGTGCTTTACAAATTTATTTCTTTAGACTAAAAATGTTAATGTATGCCTTTTCATACCTGAGAAAAGAAATCATATAAACATGCTCTTTTACTTCTTCACACATCTGACTAGAAAATGGACTGTAATAGATGGCAAGTGGGTGGCAAGAAGGGAATAGTAGTTAATATTTATGCATGGACCATTATTTTAGAGAGTTTGTGCTAAAAAGGGAATCCATTTGGTGAGAAAGTTTGAAAAGGAAAAAAAAAAACACAAAATTACCTAAAAGGGAATACTAAAGCTTCTAAAAGCTACTTCTCTAATGGGTGGGTCTCTTGCTGAATTTTGAAGTAATTCATTTACTGTTTGATGGTGTGACCACTTGCCATTGTTGGCACCCCAGCCTTTGATCCCTTTTTGTTCTGAGGAAACACCACTATGGATAATTTTGGAAAAGGGCAGGAACTCATATCTATCAAAACATGGATAGATGGTTCTTTTTTCTGTACCCTGGCAGGGGGCCAAAAGCATGTAACCTCAGCTCAGCCAATGGATGCCCACTCAGAACTTAGGGTCTTGGCCAGGCATGGTGGCTCACGCCTATAATCCCAGCATTTGGAAGGCGGAGGTGAAAAGGTTGCCTGAGTCCAGGGGTTTGAAATCAGCATGGTCAACTTGGGAGAAACCTCAGCTCTACAATGAAAAAAAAAAAAGTAGCTGGGTGTGCTGGCGCATGCCTGCGTTTCCAACTACTTGGAAGGCTAAGGCAGAAGCACCACCTGAGCCCACTATGCCAAGGCTGCAGTGGCCATGATGAGCATGTCACTGCACTCCAGCCTATGTGACAGCGAGACTCCAACTAAAAACAAAAAAACAAATTTAGAAAATGATATAAAGAGGTCAGACACCTCCTACCTGGCGATCACTCATGGTGGTAGAAGTGGAATCTGAAGTCCAGCAGTGCCCAAATATCCTGCAGTATGTCATCCTGACCAATGTCCCTGAGGGAGGACCCTGGCTGAGCTTTGGCAGATTTTAGCCTCTCTCATTGCTTGTGCATTCTCAGAGCATCTTTCTCTAGCCTTCCTCAATTCCAGAAACTACAAATTATCCTTTCTTTGGACTGTTTTCCTGCTTAAATTTGCCTAAATCAGTTACCAAGAAACTCAATGGATACACCAACTTATTGGCACTGGTAATTAACGAAGCTTTAGAGAAAGGGGAAATGCTCATTAGGTCATTTAATCAATCATTATTTTTGAGGAAATATTAGGGTTCAGACCTTATGCTGATGATACCAGGTACAGGTGATACTTACACATACTAACGAAAGTCTGATATGCAAACTACATATATAATACGATGTGTATTAGTTAGCTATTGTATGCAACAAATTACCTCTAAACTGAGAATATACAGTAACAAACAATTATTACCTCGCAGTTTCTGTGGGTGAAGAATCTGGGAGCAGCTTAGTTGGTTCTTCTCGCTATGGGTCTCTCACAACACTGGGATGAAGGGGTCTCTCACAAGGCTGGAATGCAGGTCAGGAAATCTCATCTGAGGGCTAGATCACAGAAGGAGCCATTTCCAATATGTCATGTGGTTATTGGCCTGTTCAATTTCTCACCAACTGTTGGACTGAGAGCCTCAGTTTCTCGCTGACTGCTGGTTGGACATCTCCCTCATTTCCTTGTTACCAGAGCCTCTGCCACACATGTGGCACATGGCTTCTCTCAGAATGAGCAAGTAAAAAAAGTCAGAGAGGGAGACAGAGAGATTGGGGGGGGGAGAGAAAGGAGTGGGGAGAACAGGAAAAGAAATAGGAGAGAAGGAAGGAGAGAGGACAGGAAGATCAGGAAAACAGGAAGAGAGAGGAGAAGAAGGAGAGAGAGAAGAGAGAGAGAGAGCAGGAGAAGAGAGAAGGAGAGAAAAAGGAGAAAATAAGAGAGAGAGGGGGGGTCAGAAAGAGAGAACAGGAAAACAGGAAGAGAGAGGAGAGGAGGGAAAAGGGGAGAGAAATAGACAAAGGGAGAGTAGAGAAGGAGAGAGAAAAAGGAGAGAGAGAGAGAGAGAGAGAGAGAGAAGAGGGAAGAGGGAGGAAAGGAGAGAGCTTGAACAAGGACAAGAAAGAGGAATTTTCATAATCTAAACTCAGAAGTGGCATCTCATCATTTTTGCCACATTGTATTTGTCAGAAGCAATTCTCCAAGTGCAGCCTACACTCAGAACTCAGGATGACACGGCAGCATGAATACCAGAGACACAGGGTCACTGGGAGCCTTCGTACAAGCTGCCAGCCACACCATGATAAACACACATAATTTCTGTGGGTACTCTAGGCATATGGAGGTTGGTGGTGGGGGACAGAGTGGAGGTAGAAAAGTGAAAGAAATGCGGGGAGAAGGAAGAATCCAGGGAAGCTCTCAGGAAAAGGTAAAACTTTAATGGAGTCAATGCAAAAAGGGTTATTGAAAATGTTTCTTAAAAATATACAGAGAAGAACGTGAGAAACTCGACCTCCTTAGGCCACCAGGTTACATCCTGTAAAAGCTTCTTCCAGAATTTATACTGTTAGATTGCAATAGTGTACATTAATAGCTGACACCACACTCAGCAGTGTAATAAATAGGAGAAAGATTAAAGGTACTTAATACATTCACCAGAAGGGAGATAGGTAGTTTCTAGGGAATACCCAAGAGGTGTTCTTCTGCACAACAGGCATGCTTTACTTCTAGACTGTGAAAGCATAGGGTTTAACATCCACACGTGTGAGAACGAGACGCAGAATGGTGAATAACTGATCCATTTCAAGGCAGGTAAAATCATTAAAGTAGAAAGAGAAGAAGACGTAGGCATGCTTCTGGACTGGTGATATTAATCCATTCGGAAAAACTATGCAATGAATCAAAAGCCAGTTCATCAATCTAGTCAATAAGAAGAAGAAAATCATCTCTGAGAACTCGGTTCATATGTAGTTGACGCATCAGAGGAGAAGGTGGATTGCGACTTCCAATTATAATGAATATTTGAAGATGGTCAGGGTATAGAGTCAATGGAAAATAAATGCAGAGGCATGCTGGTAAAAAAGAAGAAAAAAATGGGAAAATTAGGAAAGGAGTCCTTTTCAAAATCCTATGGGTATGTTTGGGAGAAAGAATCATGTAAGACAAAATTAAGAAGAGAGACTAGAGAAAGGCAAGAAGAAAATAAAAACTTGGGAAATATGGGAGAGGAGTCCCTATGGAACTGATTCTGCCTCATCAAACGTTTTTAATTCCACTTTTTATACATAAGTTATAACTGGCAACCTCTGTTGAGACTGTTTTTTTATTGCCTTATGGAAAAGCAAGGCCAACATGATTAAAAGGCAATGTATTCACCTCCCAGGGAAGGGGAGCTGGGAATGATGAACCCAGGGCTTTTCTTCAGAGTGACACATTTATGTTACAATTTTAATAAAAAATAAAGAAGAGGAGGAAGAAGAGTAGGGAAAACATTTTAGGTTTCATCTTCTTCTCTCTGAATGATAGTGGGCAAGGTCAGTACCTTTTAAAGGGAATAGTCAAGCCACCCCTTAGAAAAGGGCAGGATATGGAAACAGCAAAACAGTCACACAAAGATAATCATGTAGGGGATAAACAGGAGGGATTTGAATACCACAAACTGATCATGCTGTATAGATAACCTGAGAGAAAACTATTCGCATAATGTGAAGTTGCAATGTTGTAGGGAAAATAACGTGAATAGAAACAGCCACGCTCTGCATATATATATGGAGTCTCCAGAGTTTACAATGGCTTGATAACCACAGCCAAAAAGAACAAATGTGAGTTTTGAACGCCACTGGTTAAAGAAAATCAGATTTTTATTTTAATTTTTAAGGAGGGATGGGATCAGTCATAAATGAGGGCCAAAGGACCACATATAACAAAATTAAGAAAATAACTTTCAGGTTAGAATTTTTTCTTTAAGAGACCACTGACCCCACTTAGGGAGTGAGCCTATGAGAGCCCCCAGGTTGAAGGGCAAATAACGTCAGGGGCAAGTGCCTATATGGCGTCAAGTGACCCCAAGAATGGTCATTCTCGCTTTCTGTCTTATATCTGTTGCTACTTCCTTCTCCATCTGTATTTTGACCAACCTGATGAAATTCTTTGGAAATTACTAAGTAGGAAGTTACGACCACAGACAGTCTGAGAGGACCTCACGTTGTCTCTTGAATAAAAACAGGAAAAATAGAGGGTAGAAAAACTCACATAACAAGAAATTTATTTACTTTCAAATGGGGAGATTTTATATTCAGGAAAATGAAGTTATCCAAATAGAAAATAGTAATACTGGCACTGTAGGCAGACAAGAATGGGATGTTTGCATGTGGTTAAAGCTTAGTGGATACGGCATTCTCTCATCAGAATTCTCTATTAATTGGAATCTCTGCATGTCTTGATTATAGTGGTAATGAATGTTCATAAATATTAATTCAAAGGTACCAAAAATTTATGAAGTACTTTCTAAATCATCAAAGACAGGCTAGATGCTGTTCAGTAAAACTTCATAGATACGTGAATATACTATGTTCTGATTCTTTGAAAATTATTAATCCATATAATAGAGAGCATGCATTTCCAAACTGCAGGATAGCAAATATTCTATTTAACTCTGAACAATTTCCAAACCCCTACACCTAAAATCTTGTTATTTATACCATGCCTCTAGCATACAATGCATCTCTCCCTCACTACAATATAAAGTCTATGAGTCTCTCTCCTTTTCTGAAACCCTAGTTTTGTAAGAACCTCTGTTGTACTTTCATAGATGTCTAAAGAAAATATCCTCAAAAATTATTAACTCACTTGAGAGTATAGTGCTTTGAGTTCCTTGAAAATTAGATGCAACTAAAACATAATATAATTTAATGAAGAGAAATTTTATTCACCTATTTATCCTGCTACCACTCTATCACCCAAAGAGGTATCAAAATAATCCTAAAAATTAACTTTCAAAATAGCTGGTGCTCCTAGATGGCTACGTTTTTCCTTTGCTATATATAGCTTTTCACTTTTCAATTTGAATTTTATCCTTTTTATTAACTGTAATTATCACTTACTATCACAAGTCTTCTTTTAATTCTCTCCAAATTTTAATGACCTGCATTTTAGTTTTTGTGAACTATAGTTTTAACCAGATAGTCTGGTATTTTAATTATGACATTAAACTATGCTAATCAAAGAAATTTACTTGTGTTCATCTGTATGCCAACTTAAATATAAAATTTTGGGGTTATAAGCCAAGTTACATGTTCTACTGTCAAAGTACAAAATTAATTCATTTGTGTACAATATCTAAAACTTTAAAAATATTTATCCATAGGCATCAGTATCATAGCTAGATACATATAACTTATAAAAATTGTGTTTATAATACATTTTTACAATGGGAGAAACATAATTTGCCTTTGTAGAAAATATGACTATTCCTTCATTTCATTATTCTATAAATTTGATGACAGTAATTATTTTTAGTTTGTGCCAGTAAGCTTTACAAATACATAATATTAGCAATACTTAAAAAAAGATGAATTCAGTATCTATCAGCTGCTTTATTCCTTTATGGTCTCTTTTAATGGTAAACACTCATTTTTTTCTTAGTAGATCACTTACCTATATCCTTAATTCTTTAGAATTCTCAAATGAATGCCATCTGGTTTTTCTTCTATCCTGCAATCTATTTTCTTGAGATGACGCCTTGCCTTTTAAAGATATCTTCAAAAGTAGCTTTTGTTACTTGTTAGCATTATTCCACCATAAGACTTCTATTTTCACATTTTCTGTAGTGAAGAAAGGATACTTTCCCTCTTTTATTGTTTCAGTGGATCAACAAGGACCTTTGGAGTGGTCATAAAAGCCTCAGTAAAAAAAGATGACAATGACATACCTCTAAGTGTTTCTATACATGCTGTAATTAAATCTCAAAATTTTCACTGAATTACATTAGGGTAGTATAAATGAATAATGTATACAGTGTATTTTTAAAACAATACCTTTCTTGATATAGTCTACCACAAAATAGAAAAGTATTTATGCACATATTTCAGACATTTTAAAAAGGGGCTTGCTGACTCAGTTTTTAGAAGAGAAAATATGTCAAGTAAATAAGACATGGGAAAAAACTGATTAAAAATAAAATTTATTATTCATAATGACAAAATTCATTTGCTATATTTATGTATTTAGTACAGATTTCCCATGTGAGGTTCCTACAGATACCTTTGCATTCAAGTGTTATTACCCACTTCATAGATTAAGAAGTAGGGAGTGGTTATGAGTATGGGGGACAAACATCAAGGAACATATTGAGAATTACATGGTGGACAAACAAGGGAAGTGAAAAATGAATAGTTTCTGTGTGCTAGAAACATTGTCTTTCCAAATGTGTCACAGACATTTTGCACAAATGTTAATTTAAAAGTCCCTTATATATTGTTCTAAGGTTAATATGTTAACATGCATGTGTGTATATACACACATACATATTTTACATATTACACACACACACACACACACCACACACACACACACACACACACACACATACACACAACTCAGGTTGGCTTCTGATGAAATTTTGCCCCTTCCTGTGACTTTAAAAGGTAAATTCTCCTCCTTAAGAGAAAGTTTCTGTAAAATAATATGGATACATTACTCAAATACTACACTAGATTTGAACTTACTTGCAATATTAGACAATTTAAAAAATCTGGAATCAGCCTTGAAAACAATCTGAAAGTGTTATGTAAAATTGTACAGATAAGTAGACGTGTTAAGAATATTTATATAAAATTATGAGTATTCTCTTTGTAATTGGTTTAGATGCCAGATTGCAACTTTGACACCATTACTTATAACTTATCAAAGAGATTTATGCTTTGCAACTGACATTTTAAATTGAAGATTTACTAGAACTGGTACCTAATGTGTTTTCTGTAATTAATTCCTTTGAGGTCAGGTTTCATGGACACAGAATTCCTTTAACATTAATCCCTCCTCCAGCAATATCTTTATTGTTGGAATTAAAAGCTGAAAAAAAAAACCAGTTAATCTTTTTCAAGTGAGAGTCTTACTCAGTTCCAGATATCGCTTGTTTCACCCATGCAAGATTTTCTAAAAAGTGCAAAATATCTTAAAAGCAGATGCTGTGGAGTCGATGAAAGAAAAGAGCTGGAAGTTAAATCAATCATGAGTTAATAAGAAAGGGAAAGTTTAATTATGTAGATACTTAAGTTCTTGAGAGCAGGACTGAGTAATGGAGGGTCTGTCGCATTTTAAACTTTATACTATTTTTCAAGTTATCTGTACATAATACCTAAACCTTATACGCTTTTTATGTCCTTTTTCTGCTTATTCACGAGATGTTACATAAATTACTTGGAGGGTAGCACAATTTGTTAGATGATGGTGTTCAATAAATTGTTGAATGAATGACGTTTTGATTGTAGCTGAATTTCTAGT